>JALRMI010000012.1:0-175532 GCA_026120165.1 Leptosphaerulina australis
CTGCCTTAATCTGTATTCAGCGCTGGATTCGGGCAGGGTTTAAACCTCCAAACGGAACGGCAGCAGCTACGTAAACCGATACAGAGCTCAATGAGCAGTCTGGGATAAGAAAACTGGGAGGAGCCACTACCTACAACTACAACACCTTATCTATAGTCTTAAAACTCAAAATCAAATCAAAATCAAACAAACAAACAAAAAGTAGTCCTCGTCAAATCAAACAAACAAAAAGTAGCTCTACAGCCTCGTCAAATCAAACAAACAAAATACAGCACCAAGAAATCGTCAAACAAACAAAATCAGAGCCAAAAATTTTGTTTTTTTTGGTTGTTGACAACACTGCTATTCATAGCGCCCTGCTTTAGAGTTATGCTGTTTCTATGGCTCCCACCTACTGTTTATAAGAGATTCCTGCTAGCCGGATAGAAGATAATAAGGTTTCAACAGGGCATGATAGGTCTTGGGTTCAGTTACTCAAACTGGCGCTGTTCGTAATACCACCAGAGCTGCAAAAGACCCGGCTACAGAACCAAGTCGAAGCACATGTTCTCTTCTACAAAAAAGTTGAGATTTCACTGATCTTGTGGCTAAATCTTTCATGACTCATTCGTTGTTCGAATTCTTTCCAGCTCTGGCGATACCACAAACAGCAACAAATTGAGTAACTAGTCCTAAGAAATATTATGCCCAGCGCTCCCCCCTTTTAGCATGAGAACCACAGTAGGGGAACCAATAGCAACAGTAGATAAGGCTGCATGCGCGTGACGGATACTATGAGTTCAAGTTTCAGTGTGCGCGATCCTGTTTTCAAGTTAGAGTTTTGGCGGGTTGGTTTCCGATTGATAGCAGTTGATCGTTGTCCATATGCTCATCCCACCCGTCAGCATTGTTTCGTACGCAGATTCTAGTAGATTCAATGTCTGAACGTGAAGACTACAGATCGATGTACTGGTCCTGCAGACATCTCATATTCCTCATGGGCTAAGAGCCAGGTTCTGAAAATATCAGAGACTGCCCTTTTCTCCTTCTCTGCTACGGCCATGTCTTGAGTTGATTTATAATTTTGTCTCGTCACGCGCAACCTTCAATCGAATTTCAACAGAGCGCTGAAGCTCGTCTGCTTGGCACCATAACAAACATATCCTACAGTCATACTCGCTACCGTTTACTGGCAGATGGCTCTGCTACAATAATATTGCGCCTCTTGTGGACCACTGTACTCGTGATAGCATACAAATTTCTCTTCAGACTCCGGTGGAATATTGGAAAGCATGCATGGTGCTATATTATGCCCGGCTGCTTTCTGTGACCACCTTTTATCTTCCTCTGCCCAGCTTATGTAAAGAATAGCGCTGGCAAGAATGCAGTCTTGACGATGGTTCCTTTTACGCTCGCAGAAGTTGGGGTTGAACTTGCACCGACAGTCGATGCCGTCGATGTAATAGTTGGCGGCGTTGATGGCGATATAGATGGTATACATGGAAAATGGAAGGTCATTTGCGTGTATCAACATACTGCGTAAGGCCTTCTTAAATCCACGCTGAAGCTGCAGCTTCTCGAAGCGAGGCACAGGAGATTCATGACCTTGTTCGTCTATGGCAATATAAAGGCACGTTTGGCATGCAGCTGTTTTCACAGACGAGTCTATGTTTTTCGAGTCTGTGCGCTTGAAAGTCCACATAGGGTGACCACCACAATGTATCCGCTTATCCCCAGTGGCATTCGTATTGCTGACTTCTGAGTTGCTTCAGCTATAATTCCCCAGATTTAGGCTCAGTAGGCTGTTCGTTGAGTTCATCAACTACCTGAGCAAAGGTATCTTCATCAAGACCTATCGGCCAAAAGGCATTGTCCTACCATAACGCCACAGCGCAGCGCGCCATGATAATTGACGCAAAAGGGTATTGTTTGCAGAGGAGCTGCAGAAGACCAACGGTGGGGCCATGTAACACGGCAAAATCGCACTCACTTCCATCGGCTGCGCCTGAGAGGAAGTATTGGTTGAGAACAGGGCGTATATGCTGCCAAGCTCGGGTCTGGTGCTACAAGCAATGGTAACAACGTATGGGACGAGAATGAGCTTGCCGGCGAAGTTCAATTCGCTGATAAAGGAACGTTCAGCACCCATGCGAGCCCGATATCGTTTTAAAATATGACCCAGTGATGGGAACCTGGTAACGAATGAGGCGTGCCTGATAGAACTGCCTCTGCTCCCGAATACAAGTGTGTTCGTAAGTGATGATAGGAGCCTACGACCACATCACGTGACCATGCCCTACAGGCGCGTCTGACCTGTATACACACAATAGTACACTCACGAGTGGGACCCAATGCTAAAACCACACCTGTTTGCTGCTAGAATTGTGTTCGAAAACGGTGTCTGTTAACAGTCGCTCTATTTTTGCGACTATCTCATCTTGTTGAGCTTGTAAAGTCTTTGTCGATTCTGGGTTGTGTTGGTTAGGATGTGCACAACATATGGTTGAATAGCTGTCATGTTTCTAGCGATTGAGCTAAGCCAGGATGTTAAGTCAGAACCCCATGTACCGTTATCGCGACCAAGGTGTCAGTAGAGAGGGCTCGTGCCATTGCGTGGTATGGCAAGTATGTAGGCCGTTAGCGAGGAGGAAAACATCAACAACGCTGTGCATTTCTCTGTGTAGCCCCATGCGAGGCCAACTGGTGTGCAGCGAGGACTCTGTTGGCATGTCCTGTTGCTATTACCGCATGTTTAGTTCAAGAACCCTGTCGTTCAATTTGCGTGATCGCAATATAGGGCAGCCTGTGCAGGGATTGCTCCAAGTACGAATTCGACTCGGAAGACGACACTAGGGAGCGCAAGGAGTCTCCCTTGCTGTTTAAGAAGAACTGAGGCGGTAAGAACGACGGCGGGGAGAATACAGCAGTGGTGCAGCAGTGCAGCATTTTCAATTCCTGTGCGCAGATATTCCAACCAGGACTGAGTCTGAACACGTACACTCACCCCATCAGTAAGCTCCACAAGATCTCTTAAGTAGTCATAGTGTATTGTTGACTTTTCTCTCTGCAGTACGCGCGAGAGTGTGCAGCACGACGAACACACGCAGGCACATCGAAGATTATTGTCATGCAGGTACATGGTAGGATGTACTCCTCTACTGTGTCATCTTCTCTACGAAACCTCGGCACCCCAGAAAGCTGTGAAATGATGGCTGTGATAAAGTCGAATGATTGTAGAGTGCTTGGGCATCAAGTCTTCTGTGGCACCGTAGGGGAGTTCTGGCATTGTCTGCACAGCGTCAACACTCGGCCCTGACGATGCTTCAGCGTGACGGTGACGTAAACTTTGCATCTATTCAATCGTTTTTAACCTTTGTAAATAAACCAACGCAGAGCCATCCTCACAATGGAGCAGCAAGTGTATATCCTCTCGTCTCGACCAATCGTAGACGTACATAGGACGTTGATTCAATCACAATGAGTGTGCATGCCGGGCTCGGCTTTCCCAATCGGGCACAACCGACCATGCTATCAAAACTCCATCTGCTCAACCCTTTGGTCAGCCAAATCCCCCTTGCCAGCAGAATTCGCCTGCCAGCACGAATGCTTAGAAGTGCACACTGCAAATCTGTCTTCCAAACCACAAAGAGTAGCCGGATGCTGGTGTTTACGAGCGTGCCTGACCAGCGGCCGGACACAACGATACTAATTAAGGCTGGTGAGACTATGACTCGAATATCACATCAGACAGCCGAGCCATACATAACGAGGAATAAACCCACGAATCTCGGGCTGGGGCAAAAACAAAAAGGGGTCCACAGACTGTGGAGTCATAGACTGAGAAACCCCACGTTGTCGATCATCCACTTCTTGTTCCCCATGCACGTCAGCATGAGTGGGTATGTTCGCCACTATCTCTGAGCACATTGACAGCCAAGTGTATCTGCGTAGTAACGACGTCGTATGAGGTCGCGATGAGGAGACTGAGATCGAATAATGTTGATCAGTTGGGGAGCCGGAGGTCGCTGAAGTTCTTGTGACCTAGAGAGAAGAAGGGGACAGTTACCCCGCGTGGGCGCATTGCACAAGTAACAATTCGCTACGGTAGCAAGATTAGAGCCCTATCACAGGCGCGCAAATCTGCCACTCTCTCATAAACACACAATAGTATTATTAGTGTTCAGTGCTAAACTTAACCTCTCATAAACAAGCGAGCATCGTGATGCTCAGCGACAGGTACTTTTCGATAACTCTCCATTCCTGCTCGTCTCATCTCCTCGCCCGTAGCTTGTGTTGCTACCCTGTAGCATATGACAACTCATCCGTCTCGTAATGTGTAGCGCATATCCGACTGCAATCTCCACAAGCTGAAACGATGGGATCGACAGCCTTGCAGTGTGTTGCACAACAGACGGATGCTCCGTAGGTCTGCCGGTGCAGCCAGGCTGTAAAACGAACAGCACAGCGCGAATCCATCGCTGTCAATAACAACACATCTGCGACACCGACAACCCCAGATTGTTTAGTGTGAGACTGGTAGGTCGAACGATGCAGCAAGTGCTACTAGTTGGCTAGACTGGTTATAGATGGACCTGTGTTTGCTTCTCTTTCATGGCTGTCGAACTGCTCCCATCCGACTGCGACCCAATAGCAATAGGATATAGTCAGCACGCGGTCGCATCTTCCATCACTCAGGTCCTGGGGTCAGCTCGATGAGTCTATCGCTGGTCTCAATGTCGCACAACTGGCCAGCTGTCAGATCACCGTTACAGATAACAGGTTGCAGATTGGTTGCAGGTTGCATGCTCGTACCGAGAGTTGATAACTCGCAGCTCGCACCGAGAACCGGACGTCTTACTTGCAGTCAATAGTAGGACCAAATACAGGCACCGATAATTTATCAGAAATCTTCCGGAGGCCACACCAAGCCACAAACACGATGAGCGGACCCCACACTTTGATAGATCTGTTTGCCTGACCATCTGATAGGTGTTTGTTTGTTTGCCCGCTGGACATGAACGGAGTTTCTCAAATCACCCCCTCAAACTGGCGGAGAAATATGCACCGAAGAGTACCAAGGCAATCCCGCGCCTAGACCGCGCCGTCAGCATTCCACGAGGGAGAGGTGTTCTGGAAGGTGATCGTTGTCACTTGACATTTGGACAGTGCCTAAAGGAGTGATGATCACAGGGTTCACAAGCCTTCCACTGTACTGGAGAGGCGGATGCACTTCCTAATCAGGAAAGTGAATGTGCACTGGTGCCATCTGTGCGTTCTAGAAGTACCTTTGTACATTTTGAAAGACGGGAAATGAAAAGGTTGGGTGATTGTCGGTGCATAGGTTTGAAGCCCAAAAATTGAGCCTTTGTGAAGTTTTTTCTGTCTTGTTTGTCCAGGGAAGGAATTTTCCTTGTATTTGCATTGAGTGCGGAACTGCAACTCCACATGAAGTCGGCCGGGAAAGTAAAGCGGAGCCAGCACCCAGCTCTCACGAAGAAACTTCGGATCTGTCTTTCCAACCACACCCTGCTGTGCCGAAGATAACCCTAGATAACACAATCTCTCTGTAAGGCTGCCCTCTCCGCAGCGTCTCATCAACGGAAGCTGCCCACCACCACGTGTGGGACCAGCCCTGTGACTGACGTCAGGCTCCGCAATGAGTCCGCAGAGAATGCTTCAAATTTACTCGATGGAGTATACTCGGTGGCAGAGTGGGTGGGCCCACAAGCAAGCCGGAGCTGAAAAACTTCTCTGCGATGAAAAGTGGACATACGAAGTGCGGCTCTTCATGCACGACATTAGCAATGACGATGTCTTTACTGGGCCTGAAGATGTTGAGGCATGGGTGTTGCTGGAGACGGCTGAGGCATGGGTGTTGCTGGAGATGGCTGAGGCATGGGTGTTGCTGAGACGCTGAGGCATATGGGTATCGATGGAGACGTTGAGGCACTGGTGTTGCTCGTGAAGCACCGAAGCCTTCGAAACTTGGCCAAGCCTGTCAACCACTGGAAATCTGCAATCTCTGGTGTTTTGTCGACGGACCGCAGCGGTGTGAAGATGTTTTGCATACAGCGTGTCCACCACCGGACGCTCCCTGGCGTCCATGGTTTGAAACGTCCCAATGCGGCTGCCCTGCAGCTGGACCGGTATCTTCCACGCCACCTTCTAGCAGTATTCCATCTTCTGAAACTACTGCAGTAGAAACACTGGCAGCATTGGCGGCTGCAGTAGCCATCAAACTATCATGAGTTTCCTATCGTGGCGCAGACAGTGCGCCGCTTGCTCTAGCTGTGGCACGCCGTAGTTGGCCGAGCAAGGCGAACCGTAGCTGAAGAACACCTCGAGGCGAGGTAGGCGACCTCGAAACTAAGGAAGGTTTCCAAGCACATGAGACAACCGTAGAACAGCAAGTGAACCTTCTATGCATCTGTTAAAGTCAAAATAAAATTCGAGTTGAGAGAGCACAGACTGGAGATGAACCCCGGATTTGCTGAGACCCTGCATCGCTGCATGCGGAAGGTCAAGTGAAACCACAGTGGCAGAAAACGTGGAGGAGTGAGTGCTGACTATAGCAAAGACGACATCTCAAAGCTGCGTAAGCATTGCGTGCGCGTTACGGCACTGCGTGAAAGGGATATGCTGACACCATGGTACGGAGGTTATTGATATCTACTCTGCGCAATGCTCCCATCAGCAGCGACCGTCTTGCAACGCCGTATGACTCCATGGTGTTGCGTAGGCCGAGGGTTGTGCAATGAGGCTGTACACCGAGCCAACTCCACCACCACGGCTTCACATGCGCGATGCGAACCATTCGCAGCTTCTGATGTACTATACGATGCCTTAGCCGGCCATGAGGGGGTTTGCTCGTGAAGACATCCGACATAATATCTAGCCTCCGATATCCAAGGTCGAACGGAGGGTCCTGGTCCACATGGACCCTGAGAACGTCTTGCACATGTAAATGAGGCTAATGCACCCCATATTCCGCAGGAAATCTCTTTCCTTTCTTGACTCGAGACCGGAAGACGAGTGAGAGAATCCCGAGGCAAGACAACCGTGGGTCGTCAGGCTTGAGCAGAGTTCGTGAGTTGTTTCGCCCTGGCCACATGCTGGGCCAGAGTGCATGGCCGAGTCAGGCGAATAGGACAGAACCCATTACGCCGTTTGGTTGCCCCGTCGTAGTGAGATCTGAGCGTAGTATGCAATACGACTCCTTACACCATCTGCAAATCGCCGTGAACACAGAAAGTGGAGCTGCGGCATTAGGTACCACAAAGGGAAATGTAAACGTCCGGCTGAAATAGACGGGATGAAAGGGAGCAATATCAGGGTTGCCCTCTCCCCGAGATGATCTTCAGCTCAAACTTTGCCTGTTTCGAGCAAAGGGGATAACTCATTTGGGAAAGTTATTTCGCGGAAGCGGCCGTGGCGCACCAGTGAGTCGCGCGGGAGAGGGGGGGGGATGACACCCGCGCTGTGACTCTGACATTCTCGTCTGTGTGCTTTTTCTAGCACTATCGAGGGAGAGAAAGCAAGTTTAGAGTCAGAGGGCGACGAGAACCTGGCCTCTCTCCAGGCTGTGACTTGTCGTGTATTGGGGCTGTAAAGTGTCCAGCTGTCTAGCATGATTGGTGGCTGCTTGCTGACTCTGTAGACTACTTGCTGGCCCTGTGGACGACGCATCGCAGTCATTTCCATGTGCGCAGGATGACAGGGCAGCAATCACCGGGCGCCATCTCGCATAGGAAAGGCGGTCTCAAGTCCCGGCTGCTGGGTTCGTCCTCCAGTTGCAGCGGAGTAGACGGGGCTGACGGGCAAGTAGCAGACGTGGGTGCCGGTTTGGTAAACAGCGGTGAATTGCGACGCCCAATAGCAATATTCTCCCGCCCTCTTCGCAGCTCCACGCCGCATGAAACAATCCAGGCGGTGACCCACCGCCATTTTGTGCGCTCTCTATCTTGCGGAAACGGAAGATATAACGCGAGCCGTCATCTCGCTGCCTTCTCGATGCCATCTCGATGCCACCGTGCTGTTCATCCCATGTCCTTTCAGACCATCTGATCTTCTCATCCAGGCACAGGTCCTACTCAGCTTCTGACTCAAGCTCCTGACACTCGGAACACATCCCCAAACGATAAAAGTCAGCCATCCCCCCTTGCCGTCTTGTTCCCACAAAATCTCGATAATCCCCAGACGGGCGACCCTCGACACGATATCCACCCAATACGGAGCTAAATCGCGTAACCTTGTTTTCATCTATCCGGCATTCCACCGTCATACATCGCCGGCCGTTTTCGCCTCGGTCGACTTGCCGGACGCTAAACTGACGTGAACACCACGCATCCCGAGCAAATCTGTTTACGGCCGACAAAGGCCGATCGTGTGTATATACATACATAGACCCACCCCGTACGCTATCCAACATATCAACATGCATTTCGAAACATCACCAGGCTCGTCCCCCTCCAAGTCGATACCCATCAGCATCTCTCCAAGAAACATGGCTTCGCCCACAGGATCCCTGTACAGCAACTACTCGATCGAGTCCAACTCCAGCCGCGGCTCGTCGTGTGCCTACCCTTCATGGCCCACTGGACCGTCGCTTGAGTACCGCAACCCTTCCTCGTACATCAGCGACGAGGACCTTTTCGGTGAGGACCTAGACGACGGCTGCTCGTATCCAATCCTCAAGAAGGCCCCAGCGCCACCCCGAGTCCCGCCCATGGCTCAGGCCTTTCCAGTGCTGCCTCCTCTCTACGCCCAGAAGAAGGCGAAGACGCAGCGCAGGCGCAGCAGTGGAAAGCAGCAGCGCCGAACCTCGACGCCCATGACTCCCATTAGCGAGTCCCCTGAGCAGGTCGAGTGAATGGTAGATGAGCGTCATCGCGACAACGTAAGTTTTTTTCCCAACGACGCGCCGAGTTGTGGTGCAGTGCTAACAACAGGATACAGTTATTGTTGACACCTACGTCACTGGAGCGCGCACCTATTCCGCGCCTCTCTTCACGTGCTGAGCTAAGCCACACTCAGCCACAGCTCGCGGCAATTCTCCTTTGGGGTTGCCGTTCTTTCAGTTTGATTCGTCAGACTCAAAGTCGTCTTGACAGCCTCTTTTGTGTCAGACGCAAACGCACAGTATGGCGAGCAGCGGACCTTATCACTTTCGTCTGACTCAGCCAATACTTCCCAATGCTTATCAGTATCTCGTGTCAGCCTCATCACACGCCATCATCAACTGCATGTGTTGAGAGCTCTGGGCTTCGTCGTTGACAGCATGCATGCAACGGCGTCGCGACATGCTTCAAGACTGCGCTGAACTGCGCGCGTGTCTCGTATGGGACCACCAGGCCTTCTGCCAAGGTCGAATCCAGACCTTGAGGTCTGGATTGCAGCACTGCAGTCGCGTACTGCACGTGGGAATGATCCGTTGAAAGTTAGGGATGAAAGTTGCAGGCTATTGGAGAAGAGCGTTGTGACGATTTTTTGGGCATTTGCAGGCGTTTTGCATTCTCGCACCGGCATCGATACCCCCGCTCCGCACATCGGACGGACATGGCTGGCAACGAATGGTATTTCATGCACGGCGCCGTGATTGCATTTAGTGAGGCTTGTGAGGCTTGCTGGTGGCTTGCCTCACCCTACCATTTATGATACCCCATTCTTAGATACCCAGCATCTTATTGATATTTGACTTCAAACATCTACTCTGCTCCCCTGTGCTGCTTTTCGTGATGGTGGTGCTGACCCTGAGCTAACAAGCCCATCACACTTCGTCACACTCGACACGATTGTTGAGATGTATGGCGTCCTTCTCCTGAGGGTGAGTTTTGCTAAACCTTCTCCTGTTCCCGCTTTCATCGCAGTGGCTCGCTCAGACTGTTTGGCTCAGCGTGGCCGACGATGGTACCATTCCATTGCCGTAATGCTAGAGCATGAGCGGCGTTCAAAATGAGGCTTATGATACGTCGCCTGGGAAATCTACATTTGGAGATGAGGCTTTCGACGCAGCCCTCCTCAGGACACTCTTCGATCATTGCATGAAACCTTTCTTAGCAGTCTCATTCAGTGCATGGTGTCAGCCAAAAATAAGCTTCCAAAATCGATTGTGGTAGGCGAACGGAAGCGGGGGTCTGTCCCGCACGAAGCCTGCACTTGCATGTCGAGCTCACGCTTCTGGCATGCACAGCAGGTTCTGTGATACTGTTGGTCAGAATTGCGGTCTGGCAACGACGGCTCTGTCTCATGTTGAGGACGAACCGGAACTACAACCCACGCCATTTGAATAATTCTTTCGTCCCCTGTATGAATTCAACATGAAGTCGTGAGTATAGTGACAGCGAGGGCACTTTGTGGCTGGGACAAAGGTGAGGCCCAACAGGGATCTCGCTCCTTAGTGCCAGCGCTTGCAGCAAACATTGTGAACGGCACGCAGACAACTGTGTGCTGGGCTCCTTTGCATCTCTGCAGTTCTCGTGACGGGTTTGGCGTTGGATTTGACAGCGGAAGAAGACACGTCAAGATGCAATTGATCAGTAAAAGGCAAACCGCCATATTGCGTCTGCATGTTGCACCTGGCAAATTCATGCCCAACCCCCAGCTCGCAACATTGTGTAGCATGTACCTGAATTTTTGAGATGCGGCGTATCTTGCAGATCCACAGAGCTTTGGCCACCGAAGTTGCCAGTGCGGGAAGATGGCGTGCGGAGTAGAAACTCATGTGCGCCTTCGTGTGCCATGAGGAGCACGCTGTCACTCCTGTGAACCGTTCAACAGCTGGTTCCTGGGGCTAGGCACGGTATATGTGCGTGCCGACAGATTCGTGAATGAGGGGCTGCAATACGTTGCGATACATGTCTTCGGGTGCAGCATGAGTTCGGGTTGCCCGCTCAATGGGTACCAGTACATGGGGACGTTGTGCTGTATCGGTGTGCCATTGACAGGGCTGGTCCGTGGCATTGCATCAAAGAGAACAGCCGTTGCTCAAAGACACGATGGTGGTGCCACAAACTTACATGGCCGCCTCCCGAGCGGGATGGGGGGTCGTTCTGGGGCGGTGAATAGTGCCTGCTAGCTGTCGTCATGTTGGGCTGCGAGATACTAGCAGAGCGCGAAGTGTACTTCTATCGCGCAACCATCACCATAGACTAGAGGGGAGGCATTGAAATGTGTTGCGAACAACCAGTTTGATATATGGGACGAATCGTTGGCGTTGCAGTTCTACGCATGGTCTCGGTAAAGCGTGGTTGATCCTTGCCAACGGGCCGTAGCTTCAATGCCGCTGCGCGCCACGATTGGGTCGCTGTGGGCGTCCAAGGTGTGATTCGGCTTGCACCGTCACCTTAGTGTAGCCAATCATATTACTCCATCACTTGTTCCTCCTCACCTTGGTCTTCCGCGACCTCATTCCCTGCATTGAGAAGCGTTTTGAGAGGCTGCTTTCCTTGTCCATGCAGGCACCGCTGTTTTTGCGGCGCGAAACTGGACCATTGACGAGCTGTGTCACTTCGAAAGGCCAACTTGGCGACCAGCATAGCTCACCATGCAGCATGACTCTTCTTGGTTTGTCGCGTCCCAGGTCCTTTGCGAGCTTTCACGACGGCTAGCAAATGAGGTAGCTGGTCTGCAGCCATTAGACGCCTCATTATCCCCTGCTATACTCTCGTTAAGCATCGCTGGCTCGACGATTCTGACCGTGCCCTACGTCCTATTCTGAGCGAGATCAATCCTTCTTGCACTCTTAAGCGCCGAACCTTGATAGGCCCTAGGTGCCCACGCGCAACTTCTCACATCTCGTCCGCGCTTCTGCTGCCTTTCTCCTTCTTTTTTCAATCCTGCTCTGACAGTCTGTCTTTTCAGCTGCATGTACTTGTTGGACCGCCTACACGATTTCCCAAACGGTCGAATGCAGTGCTCGTCTAACCGCCAACTTCGATCCTTGTAGGCCGTGAGGGGCTAAAGTATACCTCGAGACGCCGTGGAGCAAGTGTGAAAAGCGCACTGCTCTTTAGCGCGCACATTGCAGTGAGTCTGGAGCCCCTGGCAGTTCTTACAGGTTCGCCTCTGTCATTCTGGAAGTTCTGGTTGTCCTTAATCGAGAGTATTCCCTTGGTGATGCACCTCGCCTGTGTGCTTGGACTCAACCTCAACTGACAGCAACCGCCCTGCAGGCCACCCACAATGTCCTTAGGCCATGCTCGCCAGCGTTCGAATTCGACAAAGGGCTCCTCGATTCGATCAGACGTTAAATTTCAGATTCCCACACCCAGCATCACCCCACAGAACGACGAATTCGCTTTCCAGCCATGTGCCGCAACTGCGTCATTCCTGCTGTATGCACAGCAAAACATAATTTACTGCCTCCACCACGATACACTGGCGATCGAAAGGCGCTTTGAGAGACACAGAGAAGATGTTGCATGGATCTCGACGGACAATGTTAGCGAGCGCGGAGCTGGAAGGTTGGTTTTGAGTTATGACACGGGCTCGACAGCGATAGTGTGGGATTTGCTGTCTGGAGACGAAGTCGCACGGTTTGCGTCGTATGAGCAAATTAGGGTAGCGACATGGATGAGGAACGGAAATGTGGCGTTTGGTGGGTCCCAACTACCAGATCGCGACTACCCAAACTTGAACTGATGATGCAACAGGAAACGCCCAAGGCAACATCATTTTGTTCGAGCCCTCTACCTCCGAACACCTCTCTGCAAGAACCATTTTTGACCCAATTACTGCATTGGCACCGGCTTCAGACTGCCGCACATTCGCAATTGGGTACGTATTGCCATGACATCCTAAACTCTCACTAACGGAGCGCAGCTATCACAATGGCTCAATACTCATTGCGACACTACAGCCATCATTCACTATTCTCCACACTCTCACCACCCCTAGAATTCCCTCTCCTATTGCGGGTCTAGCTTGGCATGGATCTTCATCAAAGCAAAAGTCTGAGATGTTGGCCGCCCAAGCCGCAGACGGTGACCTCAGAGTGTGGAGTGTTCCCAAGTCCTCACATGGTGGTGACGCCCCCTGTGTGATACGGGTGCTTAACAAATCCGAGCAAAGAGAGCCTGGCCCTTGCTGGTTCTCGTGGTCGAAGAATGGGCGGATTGTACAATACACTGAGGGGTGCGTACTAACCAGTCCTCCCGTCCTCTGATTTTGTGTACTGACTGGCTACGTCTAACAGCCAAACATGCGCGTGGGATGTCCGTACTAAGAGAGTTACATACGAAACTGTTCCTACGACTCAAGACATTGCAGCTATTTGCAGTTATGGCCCAACGGCTACCCTGTTCACCCTTGGCCGCAATTTCAGTGTTCAACAGTACGACCTGAACCCAAATAGCACTCCAACAATGGTTGCCAACGTCCAACATGCACCTGCAAAGACCCCTCCATCGCCACCGGTTTCGTTGGATGAGCAGAGACAGATACATCTACGCCTAGAAGAGGAGCCGGTGACCGCACACCCAGTGACCGCCCACCCTATCAAAACTGCACCCCAAATGCTGCTTGGATCAGAAGCCAGTGAAGACGAAGATGTCGTAATGTCACCACTGCAGAAGATTGCAAATGAGCTCGTAGAATTGGAAGAAGAACGCCGGGATCGCGTAGGACCTTTGAGCCCAGTGTCAAGCCGTGGATCTCTGAGCTCGCGTTCATCTGGCGGCAGCGGCCGGCAGCCTCGTTACCGTTACGACAGGCCTTCGTGGGGCACGGCGCGCTCATCAAGGAGTACAACTTCCGGTACATCAGGCACAGTCTTCTCCTCCGGAGAATCTTCGTTTGCAGGAGGTGCTTCGCAAGCGAGCATGTCCATCCGTTCTGGTACCTCAGCTGCAGCTTCGTCCCGATATGGCTCATCAGCCCTTCGCAAAGAGGTGATGCGCAGTCCAGACGAGTCAAAGAAGACACAGAAAATGGACTTGTTTCCTTTCACCAAGGCCAGATTAGCTGACGTCCCTTTCCGGCCCACAGAGCTTGGCCCGGAGAGAACCCCTAATGACCTGAGACGAAACTTACTCAAAGTCGTGTTCGGATGGGAAAGTGATATCGACGAACTCATTCGAGATGAGCTTGCGCGCCATGCCCCTGGATCAGCTGCGGCAGTCCTCTTGTCTAAGTGGCTTGGTGATTTGGGAGCCGATTTCATGGCATCAATGGTTGGTTCTGAATCTATGACCTCTTCCGACTGGATGTTACTTGCCTTGAGCAACATGGGACAGGGCTCACAAAAGAAGGTCGGAGAGGCTTTTGTTCAGCGGCTGCTTGAAAAAGGTGACGTTCATCCTGCGGTTGCCATTCTCCTCGGCTTGGGTGAAAACAACGATGCCATCGAGGTTTATGTTTCGCAGAAACAGTACATGGAAGCAGTCCTGTTGACCTGCCTTATTTTCCCAACAGATTGGCAAAGGCAGTCTTTTCTTGTTAGGAAATGGGGTGAAGCTGCAGTTGCCAAGGGCAAAGCCGAGTTGGCAGTGAGATGCTTCTCTTGTATGGGTCTTGAGGCCACTGAGCCATGGTTCTCTCCTAGAGCTCAGGATGCCGTTTTCTCCGCTCAAAAGCAGGCTCTACTAGGCTCACAGCTCAGCCCGCCACTATCTCCACCGAGTGTAGGCAGCAGTCGAGTTGCTGCCAGAATGGCATCTCTCAAGCTTGTAACGGACTTCTCTCGTGGACCGCAGCCCAGGCAAATCCTTCGAGGAGAGGAAGACGAGCAAACCCCGATGAATGTTGGCGCTACACCCATTGCGGAATCTGCGACAACACCAGCGGTCGGCACGCACGGCTGGATTGGTCGTCGAGACAGATCTATTGAGCCTTCTTCTGCACGAACTGCTACTCCTGGCGCATATGGAAGGAAAAGGATGCCTTCTCGCTCGGATGCCGGACGCTCTACGACGACTAATGAGAGCCTAGCCAGCCTTGCCATTCCTGATCGCGGACAGCGAGCAGATTCGAAACCAAGGACTGCCATTGACAACATCGGCCGTGAAGCTGAGACTCTACCTTTTTCTACCAGACGAACCGCTTCCGGCGGCAATGCCAACGATTTGCTTCTCTCAGCGTCCACATTCGTACCTATCCAGCAAGATGATCATCTACCTTCTCCTGCAGTGGGCGTTTTTGATGCCTACAAGGAGAGAAAGACGGTCTCGCGTACGAGTTCTCGAAGCAGAAACCAGAGAGATCTACATCTGCCGTTGAATGAGACGGTTGTCGAGGCAGGTCCAGACACGCACTACACTAACAATTTGAGTCCGCCCCTCACCGGGGCGAGTATGAAGAGCGCAAAGGCACGCAGCATTGATCAGTACATCAATAGCCTTGATGAAGCCAACCACTTTGCGCGTGAACGTGTTGACATAAAGACTGAGGAGAGGCCCGCCTCACGTACAGCAAGGACCCGCAGTCGTACTCGGGATGGGTCTCAAGGCCGTGGACGATCCGATGTTAGGTACATCCGGCCCGCCAAGCGCTCACCATCCTCTCCTGTACCCATGTCACACGAGGATGCTGGTGTAGCCAGCAAGGAAGCCGCGACAAACACGGACAATTATGAGGATGAGCGATTCTACACGATGGATGTCGCATCACCAATCGCCGCGGTATCAGTAGCAAGCACCCGTAGAGCACGCAGTCGTGGAAGGTATGGCACAAGCAAGACCAGAGCCTCCTCGAAGACTGCACAGCGTGCCGAGTCCCCGGAAGGTACCTTACGCACACGCAGTAGAGGTGCGAGCCGAGCTTCCAGTCGCCGTCCAGCTGCCGACCGTGGACGCAGTGGTATGCGTGGTGATCGCTCACCTGAGTCTCCACAGTCAATGCGAGCAGAAGATTTTGGTAGCACCACTGAATCTAGCTCTGTTCGTCCACGTCAACGGAGCACTAGCCGTCAACCCCGAGACCGCTCTATTAGCAAGAAACCCACACCTGCTGTTCGAGGACCGAGCCTTACGCGCCATCATGTGCGAACCGGTTCGCCAGACTCTATTTCGTCTAGCCTCCAGGGCGCGCCTCGATCACGCCCCCTAGCACGAACTAGAAAAGAACTTGCAGCCAAAGAATTAGAAGCACGCCGACTGTCGTTGGCACGCCGTCCCTCAGCGCCTTCAATTCCTCACCCAGAGGAGTTTAAGTTCCGGCCTTTGTCTGGTGGACGATCCAACACGGACGAGATGCTGGGCTCAATGTCAATGTACCGTGATCCTATTCAGCGAAGTCAAACAGCAGATCCGATCAACAAACCTGCAAATAGGTTCCTGGCTCAAGGAACCTCTACGCCTTCTGTGCCTATTGGTCTTCCAGCCAACCCCCGAGCCATGCGTCATCCAAGGTACATCAGCGCAGAGCCAGAAGAAGAAGAGATTCCTGCTGTGCCCGTTATCCCTCAGCCCCTGCAAAATTCACAAGCGCCACAGGAGACACAGGAGGACGACATCGGCCCTCTGCTCCCAGCAACCACGTTCCTGCCATCGACTACATTCGGGCAGCCAACCAATCTTCCTCGTTCTGCATCAGCGCCTCCACAGGATATCCTTTTACCGAACGCATTCCCTGGTGTAGGAAGGCGTCCATCGCTGAACAGTCCCCGTGGTCATACCCGAATAAACTCACCGCCTGAGATCTTGCCTCCTTCCAACTACAAGCGCATCAGCCCACCTCCGTTCAGAAACAGTATCGACGGTAGCGTCAACGAGACTCAGGTTATCATCATCGAAGAGGAGGACGTCGCACCGCCTGTCCTGTCACAGCTCCAGCATTTAGGCGCTTTACCTCCGCCGCCGCCGCCACCACCTCCTCCTCCACCTTTCACCTTTGGTGGTAGCTCTACTCCTAACGGCATCACCGTTGTGAACGTCGCTATGGAAGAACAGCCTCAACGCGTTTCACCGACCACTGTTTCTGCAGCTGGTTCTCCCCATGCACATCGGCGAGGTCGCGGTAGCGTCAGCGAAAATCTTGGATCGACTTTCAGACGTGTCACTGATCGGATGCGTAGCACTAGCCGATCGGGCCACAGATCTCCACCAGCTGTGCGCTCTGAAGCTCCTGCTCCGTATGAGAGCGTCCCAGAGTATATGTATTCCCGCAACGCAAGCACACGTTCTCCCAGCGAGGGCAACAGCATCGACTCGTACTTTAACAACATGCCGCCACCTCCACCACCACCTCCAGTTCAGCCTTGGGAGCAGGTCATTCCACCCAGCGAGGAACAATCCTTCTACAAGCACCCAAAGGAGGTTCGGGCCAACATGCCGCCAGCGACACTTCAGGCTGGTGTCTACAAGCCTGAGGCCACACCTATGATCTAGAACTTTGTTCAACATCTACCTAGCAACACCTAATCTGCACCGCCAAATATTGAAACGACCTAACGACCATATTGTACCTTCGGCACAATCTCTTATGCCCATTCAGTCAGCATTATCGAGCGCAGCATTATTATCATTCCAGCAGCATTAGCGACCTTCACACTTGATTCTTTGGATTAAGACTTGGATTGGAGGGATAGTACCTCCAAGCGCTTCGCGGCGGAAATTGTCGATACCCTTTCTTTGTTCTTTTCTCTTGAGCATGTCTCACCTTTTTGACTTGTTGTTCTTTTGTGTATGTTCATAGCCAGGAAGAGAATGCATGAAGCATGGGATATGATACAGGAAGACGGGTCATAAGTCATAGGATGGATCAAGAGTCGGATATCATTTCACACCATTCTAATGTACATTCTTGCCGACTATTCTTATTGTTTGCTGGATGTTAGTGATAGATTCCGTGTCGGACCTTGACCATCCTCTTCTTCGTTCTTTGCCCAAAGCGACCTCATGATGACATTGGTGGACACAAAAGATAAGACGGAGGGCCTCACGGCCAAAAGTTGCTTGCGTTCGACTTCTCGACTGTCCTTGACTATTTCTGTTTCATAGCTTATGCAATGCACTGTACTAGTCGGCCAATGAAACCTCTACACTTTAACACCGACCCTGTAGCTTTAGGTAACGATCTCTGCCGAGATGTCCAGCAACAATCTTTGACATCAGCGCTTGACAGCACTGAAGGCATAACTTGAGCATTATAGTCTGCTCATATGAGTTTTGCTTTCTCTGTGTTACGTGTTTCCATAAGTGCAAACCTTCATCCAACTTCGATCCCCGCCAGCGCACCGATAATCTCTTCCGCCACACCTCCCTTTTCAACTACCATCTTGGTTACCTGGCTAACTAGGCTTCTCTTCATGCCGCCCCGCGGCGGCGTCCACACGCCACCTGTCGCCAGCATCTCCCGCATTGTGAGTGCCTGCGCACTGCTTTCCGGCGCCACACCACCTGTTGCTGAATTCATGCTATTTGGCACCGCTGGGGGTGTTAAATGACTCGGCGGGTCAATAGTCCGTATTGAAACAATTTTAGCCCCTGTGCTTGACAAAGAAGATGTTGTGCAAGCAACCGCCAACACTGCATCGGCTACAGCGAGCTCCTCTTTGCACGGATCGAAGATGATGTTTGGCCCGACGGCTATGGCGAGGATGATGACTGGGGGTTTGTCGCAAGATGACGAGGTCCGCGACGAAGGCTTAGGGTAGAGTGGGGAGGCGGCGGCCCAGTCGTCATCGAAGAGCGGATCTTCATCCTTTTCAGATTTGAGGGAGGGGAGATGCGTGGTCAAGAGGGCAAGGTGTGTTGTCATGCTGAGCAGGCCGAGGGGGTATGAGAGTGGGGGAGAGAGGAGGAGGATCTATAGTGCACATGTTAGCTGAGACATAGTGGAGAGTAGAGGCAGGAGAGACGTACGTCGATGAAGAGTTTCCAATGGAACCGCCGATTGATGTATAACCTATCTTTCAGCTCCCCGCTGGCGAGTAAGCTCTCGGTGAGCATGGATGCAAGGAATACAGGCAATGCATCATCATCTCTAAACCCAGGAACCTCGACGCTCATCTCTATCCAATTATTCTGGCCTTGTCCCTTCCCATCACTAGTTTCCTCCTCATTGTTAAAGACGACGTTATCCTGCTCGCCCAGCACTGCTTGCTGCCATGTCTTCTCCACCTCAGCCTTGACACCAACGAGCGCTTCAGTTCCATCTTCAAGGGCTATGCGGGCGCTGCCATTTGCGCTGGGGAGTACATCGTACTCGGCGCGCATAGAGCGAAAGTCACGAGGTCCTTTGGTGACATCAAGACGGAGGGGTGGTGTTTGGGAGAGCGTCGAGCGCAGAAATGAGAGCTCAGCAGGCGAGAGATTGACGAGGGTGGTCTGCGGAGGCATGTCGATTTCACTGCCAATTGCTGGGGCGAGTGTTGATGGTATTCATGAGCTCTGAACTTTTGTTTCTAGGTGGGTGGGCCCGGCGAATCAGCGGCTGTGACGCCATGACGGCTACGACAAAGCCAAGGCGAGGCGAAGCGAGGTTAGGTGAGGTGAGCTGTCCGCTTTGACCGCCAGGTTCTGACTCTGAGGCACCTGGGGAATTGCTAGCTTACTGGGATACGGTACTGCACTACCTTTTGTCTGTACTAATAAGCATTGCAGCTGGTGATCAAACAACATCGTATGCAATGTCACTGTAATCGATCCTTTCGCGCTCAAGCCTCACGTCACACAAGGGCCGCCACACCGCCACACCTCCGCCACACCTCCGCATCTCCACCTCATCCCTACCTCATCTCTATGTCGTCTTCATCCTCATCGAAGCGCAACAGCGCCCGCGGCGGCATAGATAAACTCGACTATCATTCTCCACGTCGTCCTCTGCTGGGCTCTGATGCTTCGAGTAACCACGATCCTAGCAACGACAACAGCTACGCCGGTAGCTTCTTCGAACAAGTTGCCGAAGGTGTCATGGAGCGCGACCATGAGCGCCTACAGCGCGCCGTCATGCGCTGGTTAAGCTTCGTCTGGGCCATCATCAATTGCCTTTGTGCTGGGAGTATTACTGCCTACTCGTTATATGGGCATCTGTTCCAGAGCCGTCTGCACTATAGCCAGTTCCAGGTCAACATCGTTAGCATCGTCGCAGAGCTGGGCATGTACCTCCTTGTGCCCATGTTTGGCTACTTATGTGATCGCCTGGGGCCGGGAGTTCCTTCGGCGCTCTCAGGTGGCTTCTTCGGCTTTGGCTACCTGGTGGCCGCGTTTGCGTACAAGAGTGGCCCACCGCCGTCTGCTGGTGGACATGGCTGGCCCTTCGGTGTTATGGTATTAGCCTTCTTCGCCGTGGGTATGGGCACAAGCTGCATGTATCTGTCGGCCGTAACAACGTGTGCGAAGAATTTTGGCCGTGGAAACGCAAAGGGCATTGCACTGGCTGTACCCATTGCAGCCTTTGGGCTGAGCGGCATGTGGCAGAGCCAGGTCGGCGCCCACTTTCTGTACGAGAGGAAAGCCGACGGAAATAGAGGGGATGTCGACGTCTTTCGCTTTTTCTTGTTCCTTGGCATACTGCTTCTCGCAGTAGGCCTCGTCGGCACCTTCACCCTGCGCATCATCGACGAGGAGGAACTCATTGATGAAGCTGTTGAAGAACTAGAGCGCTCCGGCCTTCTCACCCAAGACGAATTCTTCACTGCCGCCGCACACAGCCACGGCTACGGCACGCTCCCACCACAGGACCTTTCTGACTCGACCTTTGACTTTCTCCAATCCGAAGCCGCTGCTCTTAAAGCACGCTCTGAAGAAGAAGCTCGCAAGAAAACGTGGCTCCTCAATGAAGAAACCAGGCGCTACATCCTCGATCCCACCATGTGGTGGCTTGCTGGCGGCTTCTTCCTCGTGACGGGCCCAGGTGAAGCGTTCATAAACAATCTAGGGACGATAATCAACACCCTGACACCACCGCGCGTCGTCGTCTCAACAACGCCAGCAACGCATGTTTCTATTGTTGCCATAACCTCCACTCTGGCACGTTTGACTACCGGAACACTAAGTGATATCCTTGCCCCTGCTGCTCCGGTGAGGAGCCATCTCCAAGGACCCGACAGCATCGCAAACAGCCTTTCCTCTCTGCCCCCGCAATCGCGCCGGTTCACCGTCTCACGCATTACATTTCTGCTCACATTCGCGTTTCTCCTTTCACTGGGCCAACTCCTACTCGCGAGCGGAATTGTCCAAAACCATCCCTCGCGCTTCGCGCTCGTCAGCTCGCTCATCGGCGCAGGCTACGGTGCTGTCTTCTCGCTTGCTCCCATTGTAGTCTCTGTGGTATGGGGTGTTGAGAACTTCGGCACAAACTGGGGAATTCTGGCTATGACGCCCGCCGCTGGAGCCACGTTGTGGGGCGCGATTTATGCGTGGGTGTATCAACGAGGCGCAGATAACATGGGTGTGGGTGAGAAGGACACGGATGATGTGTTGTGCTATGGAAAGAGCTGCTATGCGCCTACGTTTTGGGCCATGGCAGTTTGTGTCTGGATCGCTATGGGATTGTGGGTTTATGCATGGAAGGGGCCAGGTGGCTGGAAGAAAAGGGGTGTTGCCGTGTAGAAGCTGACCCACTTCCCCTTTTCTCATTTTCTTTTTTCCTGCATATTTGCATGATTTGGTTCTCTGATTCGTTATAGCGTGCATCTGCGTTCGTGGCGTTGGAATACTGGATCTGTACATTTCCATAGGCACAGCTAACGGCGTTGGGTGGATATGTGCATTGTTTTCACTTCAATAAGCATGTGTTATCATCGTCCACTGTTCATGAGATTGATTTGGTCTTCCGACTGTATAAAGCGAAATCTGTCTGAAATTGTTTAAATCTGCCTGCTTTGTGCGCTACATAAAGTTCGCAAACACGCCAGTTCAATATGCTTAATCTGTGTTGTTTGGTATCTCTTCTTTCATCAATCGTCCATCCTACGTCTTCCATGTCATGGTTTCGTTCACTGGATTACTAGCTTTCAGAGTCTCCACAAGCGCTGCAATCTCAGTCCTCGCCTCCTCGCAGTCCATACGCTGTTTCTCGTCAGCCAGTACCATGGCTCCAATGAGTTGCTGGATCTTGTCTCCATGAGGACCCATTCTTTCTGAGAAACCGTCAGGAAACTCGCCCCTCTTGAGTCGCGATAAAGTATTGTTTCGCTCCATCCTTGTCCCAAAGCTGCACAGCATTTCCACTGCGATGACACCTAAGGCGAAGACATCTAGTTTTTCGCTGATCCCACTGCTTGTTTCCGGGCGGTACAACTCCGTCCCCACTGGCTTTGTGACCACATTGGCTTCTCCTGTTGTGCACTCTTCATCAACCGCAGCCACAAGTCCAAAGTCACCAATGCGAGGTACAACATGTACACATTCGCGCTTGGGACAAGACATGCATGTTGAAAGATTGACAGAGCCGTATGGCGGACGTCGACCGGTAGTAAGCGAGAGGAAAACATTGGCGGGTTTAAGATCGCGGTGCACGACACCTTGGGCGTGGAGGTATTCAACGCCAGACAGAATATTCCCAAGAAGTTCTAGGGAAACACAGGGATGGAAACAGTGCGTGAGTTCAGGCTTGCTGGAAAAGGATGAGTGCGCAGGGGCGAGGAAAGCGGCGAGATTGGATTCGTAGAGAGACATTTGCACATTGAGAGTCAGAACTGGCCCAGTGGTGCGCGTGCTGACGAGAGGCCCAGCAGGTAGGTCGCTGTGTGAGATCATGCTTTCAGAGAGATCGGTGGTGGGCTCCTGTGATGAAGGCATATGGCGACGAGGAATCATCTCGATTTCGTCATCGTCAATGTCTTCAGACACGTCCTCCACAGCACTCATGCGGGATTGTGTCGATGATATGGTTGCGATGGTAGCTTGACTGGCCTGGCTGCTGCGCCGGTTCTTCCGCCTGACGCTCAATCGCTCCTTGAGGGATAGATGATCATGTCCAGTCCTTGAGTCGTCTGCTTCACTGGTGTTACTCGCCTCGAAAATGATGTCCGCACCAGAGTCAACTGATGGCTCTTCAAATTTAATACCGTCAAACGTCGTCTGCAGGTTGCCAACATCTGAAGGGCTGGAAGAGAAATTTGCTGGGTCCTCAAGCAACCGGTTGTTTGGCAGAGAAGCTGCAGTGGACACAGAATTCGCTTCTTTTTGTGCCGCCGTGAACTCGAACCAGGCATTATAGTAACGCACAATGTTCGCGTGATCGAATTTGGCTAAAGACCGTACCTCTGCTAGCATATTTTCCAACGCTTGTGGACCATGTTGCTGAAACTTGGCCAACCTGGCAGGGGGTACTGCAATCCGCTTGACCGCATAAAAGGACCCGTCAAGTTTATGTTTGACCCTGAAAACCTTACCGTAAGCACCTTTGCCCACAACCTCGAGCTCTGTGAACTCTTTTGTGTAGCGATCTGGTTGCAGATCTGGATACCCTCGCAGATACATCTCTGCCGGTACAGGTAGGTCTGATAGTATTCTGAAATCAGGAGGCGGAGGTTGTGACATAGGTGCGGCATTACCGTGCATATGATGCATAACCAGAGCTTGAGTATCTTCAGGAACTGTAGACAAGGTTCTCAGATGACTGGCTGTGAGCGTATTTATACCCGTCTGAGCCTGCATGCGGTGAGTTCGGAACTCATCGCTGGCATAATTATCGTCAAATAGCTGACGAGCGAGCCGCTGGTAAGCTTCTCGGCCTTGTCTTTGGGCTTCTGGGTCGCTAGAGTCTTTCTTCAATCGTGCTGCTGCTTCTGCGATGGCCTTCTCCTCCAACATTGCATGAAGCATGATGTTCCGAACATCTTGGGCTGATTCTTGTCTCAATTCTGCAAGAGATGGTGGTCGCTGTGCGTCAACAGTTATTCCGGATCCACTTGACTCTAAAGTGTTGATCCGGGATAGGAAGCTATTCTTGTACGACGTCTTGGGTTCCTCATCTTCCGTCTGATCATAGGAAGCTTCCGAGGAGGACGACGAGGAGGAAGAATCTCCAGGTCTACGGAACATAGACATTGCGAGGTGCGAAAATGATTTGCGGAACTAGCGGGGAAAGTACACTTGGCCGGAATCTTTCTCGTTTGGCTTGATACTCAATTGCAATTCGGTAGTATCAAGTTGCGGGTTTCAATGCGGTTTAGTATGGCTGATTGGACTGGTTGGGTGTTGTAAACGTTGTTGGCATTGTTGTATCCCCATACGGCTACAGCGACAGAGAGAGAACCTGCTCGTTGTCGGCAACCAGATGAGGAAGGGACCTCCATCTGTGAAGGCCCTTCGAAGGTTCCTAGATACACATGGAATTGGAACGTCTCAGAATATAATGGAAAAGGAACGTGGCTCTTTCGGTCTTTGAGATGCGCCGGAAGGGCGCACAGCAATGTTCATCTAGAGGTTTGCGTGACGTGGTTTAGCGAGAGCCCAGTCTAGGCAGAAGTGGGGCTAGCTCAACTTCATTCACTTTGTATGCACGTGTATGACGCGTCTAAAAGCAGCACGACGTACGCTTTCTACCAGTTATAACGAAATACGCTTGGTAAAAGCCAGCCCAAGCCTCTCTGACTCTCAAGTATATCTGCTAGGTCTTGTTGCAGACAAGTACCATGCCGCGACAGCTGCCCTGGAAGAGCAACGGTGACGGAGGAAGCCGCGCCGTACTAAGGCAATCATATCGACCTGCGGAGACAATCTGTATGCCAGACGACACTGAAGATAGCCTCCTCAATGGTAGCGCATCCGCAAGAAAATTTGAAGGCAAAGCAAGAGCAGCCTTAGGCCCAGATGGCTCCCTTCCAGATCTATCTACGGAGCCATCGACACCACTCATCATGATAACAAAGCCTGTCATTCCTAAGGAGCGTATGACTTCTTCTTCACCGTCAACGCCTGTGCATCATGTAACTTCCCAATCTGAGCCCATGCGCAAAGGTGTATCCAAATTCGACCTTCGAGACGATGAGTGGATGATGGTTGAAGATGAATTTCTGGAGACTGCGAAATTGTTTACGCAGCATCTACATATCGCAGAGTATCAACGACTGAAAGAAAGCATTGAAGAGAAGAAGAAGGAAGCTGAAGTCACAAGGCCGATCGTCGCAGGCGCAAAATATTCAACGGAAGGTACGATGAAAGAGAGAGCAAAGATGCAGAGAACCAACCAAAAAAAAGCGATCCTGGGTATCTCAGCTTCACAAAGTGGTTTAAGAAAAGAAGATGGAGCTTCACACCATGCAGAAACAAACAAGACACCATTAGTGCTAGCAACCCCGCGATCAGCTACCAGCGCATCGCGAGACACGGACAGTGATGATCTGGATGCGCAGCGTCCACAGAAGCTGAAGATCTCAGAACATGCACATATAAACCCAAGAATGCCTCAGCATACCCTGTCGCGTGTCTCCAAGCCAGCAGCAGCGCCGTCCTTTGCCAAGCCAACGCTTTCAGTATCGAAAGCTCCAGCAAGACCACGCGGCACCCTGTCAAAAATGATGCCGTTTGATATGCTTGAAGAATACACAAAATCAAAAGTTGAGTCAACTTCCCAGTCTTCAAGTACCTCTCGTAAGGCACAGATGTCTGCTTTGAGCAAACAACACTCACAATCGACATCATCTACTCACTCATCATTTCAGACGGCACACACCACGGTGACATTTGAACCAGAAAATCCATTCGATTTGCTCGATGATTGGGGCCCCTCGAGAGATCACAGTAATAGCAGTAAGGAGATAGCCGGTGGCGTTGCGAAGAGGAAGGCAGGGAGAGAGAAACAGGATGATAAGAAGAGAGAGAGAAGAAACGCTAATCCAGACGATATTCCTACATTTCTATTTTAAATTGACTGTCTAGACGTTCGGGGTTTGTATGATTGCTTCCTTGGAAATGCGCCAGCCGCTTTCTTTTCTGAGATTCGCATTCCTCAATCGTGTATATGGATATCTTTGAATGTAGGTGACATGCTCCATCGAATCCGTGGATACTACAGAATGATGGTGAATTTACTGAATTTGCCACTCCGCACGATGAACACTTTGCATCTTCCTTCTACTGCTCTTGTTAGAGAAAACATAGTTTCTAGCCGAACAGTTTGTCAAGTCCCTTGATGAACCAGTTGGTCTCGGGTACGGGCACGTAGTTTCTATGGTACTCCTCGATCTCGGCTAGATTGGTAACAAGATCGGCCTCATGCGCTTTAACAGCCTTGGTTTTCTTGACAAACTTCCATCCGAGGAAGATGATAGGGAAAAGGAATACCATCATATAGCTTTAGAGTGTTAGTGAATGACCGGTCATAATATCTGGGATTACTTACGAGAACAGGAATGACGGGACATCCCAATAACCCGGTAAGAATACGGTATAGCCACCGACAAAGGTCATGACGAATGTTGCAGTCAGGGCGTAGTAAGCGGCATACGGCTGCAGGATACCGGTGTAGGGCAGAGTACTTCGATCTAGCCCTTGCACCTTGCACGCTTTGTAGAAACACAGGAACGTGTAGCACATGACGGAGTAGTTAATGAGCTGGGAGGCAGTGACCAAACTGACAAACCAACTGAGGACGACAGCGGAACTCTCACTCAACTGCAAGAAAGACAGTAGCGAAATTGCAAGAACGACGGCGACACAGAGGTAAGGAACGCCTTGCTTTGTGCACTTAGTGAGGACTTTGGGCGCTTTACCCTCAAGTGCAAGGCCGAAGAGGGAGCGCGAGGCACAGTAGACGTAGGAGTTACCCGCGGAGAATGCAGAGGCCAGGACACCAGCGTTGACGATATGTGGAAGTACTTCGATTCTAAGCCTGTTCATGGCAACAACGTATGGTGAGGCGGCAGCTCCCGGCTTGCCATCGGCAAAAGCAGCCTTCAGCTCAGGGTCGTTGTAAGGAACATTGATACCGACAGCTAGGGAACCGAGGACGAAGAAAGTCGTGAGGCGATAGAAGACAGCGTTATAGGCACGTGGCATAACCTTCCTAGGGTTCTCCGTCTCTCCTGCAGCCATGGAGACATAGTCTGGGCCAGCGATTGTGAACGAGGCCTGAATCAAACACTGCAGAAAGCCCAAGAAGCGGCCCAAGTCGCCAGTATAGTACAGCTCAGCGAAAGAACCTGGGTTCTTCCAGTACCTGAAACCATATCGATCTTTCTCAGGGTTGCCTCCCAGCATAGAGATGAAAGTAAAGATGAGGAGAGCTATGATGAGCAAAACCTTGCCAACAGCAGCCCAGAACTCTGTCTCACCATACCATTTCACGGCCATCAAGTTGATCACACTATCACCACGTCAGTGTCAACCTTACATCTGAAGTGGGTCTTGTAACAGTCATTTAAACATACCCATAGAGGACAACAACGATCGCAATGATTGCACCAACAGGGACAGTGTCGCTCCAGAAATTGATAATGACATTACAAGCCACAATTTCGAAGGGCACAAGAGCAGCCTCGAAAACGAAGAAGTTCCAGCCAGCAGCAACACCAAAAGCATCATCGACAAAACGGCCAGCAAATCGAATGAAAGGCGAAGAGATTGGTAGGAAGGTAACCATTTCGGCAATACCTGATATCGGGGTCAGTTCAGCTCTCGCATTTGGATATGAATGGAATGCGTTGTTTTGGGTGTCTTGAAAAGTATGGCTTAGGGATATCAAAATTGGGGGATCTCACTGACAGTGACCGCCAAGATCACAGTACACCCTGCGGAATGTCAGTTGTTGCTATGAATTTGTCTGCACGAATACAACTTACACAAAGAAAAAGCAAGGAACAGCGACGCCGGTCCTCCATTCATCAAACCTCGTCCAATCTGGACATAAAGGGCAGTCCCGATAGTGCCACCAATGCCAATGAGCTGAATGTGCCGACTCTTGAGCTTTCGGTGGGTGCTATCGTATACTGCTCTCACAGAACCAATCGAGTCACTGCGGCGAGGCTCATTCTTCTCTTCGTCGACAGCCACACCCTGAATTTTTTTGTGAACAAGCTCGTTGTTGGCTAAGTCGATGTCGCTTGGTGCCATTGTAGGTGAACTCAATGCTTGTAGGCCCCCAAAATTCAGCAAAGGTCTTTAAGCAGAAGAGAAAAGTACTGCACGACGAACTCCATGTACTAGTGGAATAGATAGCTAATCAGTTTGTGAGACTGTTCGCGGTTGGTGTAACATAGACGTGAGCAGGAGGCGAAAAGAGGAGCGTAGCAGGTTGATAAACACTAAGTAGCGCTAGCGTGGAATCAATCCTGAAGATGAAGGACGATTATCGCATGTGTCTCCGTGAGGCCGATTTGGATGGTGAATTGTGGATCGCCCTAGTGTCAGCCCAGAGTTTCCTGGTTCTGCGCGTTGTCTCCCGATATTTCTATAGTCCTGAAGGTGCAGGTGCTACCACAAATCCAAAATGTGCTGCGACTTGCTGACTATAAATCATTTATTGAAACAGAGGGGGTCATTTAACTGCTTCAATGGCTGTAGTTTCGTTATTTGGCTGTGAACGCCACGGCTTACCATGTGCGCTGTGATACGCTTTAGGTAAGGATGGTCGAGATAGCAGCGTGGTGTTGCAGGGTCTAGTGAGAGACATCGGGCGCTAAGCTGAAAACATGTACTGCGCGGGGCAGCCTTGAACGGCCTGCCCGACTTTGTATTTCATGCCTGTGTGCTTCTCAGATAATGCGATGCTTTGTTGAACCGCGCCTTATTGCAGGGAAACCATCAAGACAATAAAGGCCTACACTCTCATAGCACGATCGCCTCGGTCATTCCGAAGAATGCGCAGCTCGAAGATCGAAAATCCCTCTCAAAATCTTGACTTTGTCTTGGCTCCTGCAGGTTCTCCAATTGTAACAATCGTAGCTTATTCTGTGGGCTGTGAATGAGCTTGGCTACTCTGCGGTTGGGGCTAGCCTCAAGTTTTGTCCATTCTGCATCCCGTCACATACAGGCCTACCTGAACATCGAATAGCCGGTTTTCAATTCACGCGCAATTCAAAGTCCCAGCTCTTGAGGGTGGAGAACGCGCCGGCCCCATGTTGCTGGGCTGCAGACCTTGTTCGACGACCCGAGACCACAGTTTCGATACGTAACATGATGTGTCCACAGTTCCGTATAGGCACAACCGCTTCAGTAAAACTGATCTACGGTTGGGGCCTTTGAGCGGTTTTCGGGCCGAGGCACATCCAGAAGTAGCTAGCTTTTGACATAGGTCTCGATCGGCCTAGCAAGTAGGGCTGTAGTAGGATTGTAGTAGTAGTGGTAGTTGTTACGCTCCGAACTGGCAACAACAGAGTCAGCAAGATTGCGTGCCCCATATTCCCCATCGACAGGTGACTTGAACCCTGGTCACGATCTTTGTCTCAGGTAGCACCTAATGTACGTGTATGTGGCAATGTTGGTAGGGAACTCTGAGTAAGGTAGGGGTAAGCTTAGGGTAAGTTTCAAGTAAAGCTCTCTTTATAATAGCCCTGTATGCTACCGAGACCTGATGTTCAGCTTGCTAGGGTTGGCAAACATTCCAAGTAGATGATCTATGACAAGAGATCCAGCCCATGGCGACTGTTGTAGATCGGGCTGCTACCAGGGGAATATCGGTCCACGGTTCTCTTCGTGCGGACTATGTGAACAAGATTATTATTGAGCTATGGTTAGCTTGCAGTATTGTAAAAGCACCTGTGTTGGGTGGCGTCAGTCACAGGCTTCGTCGGGGTGGTGTTTATGGTATGCTGTTGCTCGTCGACAATGGTCGCTACTCATAGACGTGGGATGTTGGTGTGACAGCTTTTCAAAGCCGTGCAACACTTATTTCCCCCTGGCATTGATTTTGTCTATCTGGGCAAAGTGACTGGCGGGGTGAGGTGAACGGTTGCAATAAGTGGGACAGAGTTGCAGGGCTGGGAAGTGACGGCATCGTAACTCGGTTCGCTTTGGAAGATAAGTGCGAATAGCAGCAAAACTTGAGTTCTGTGGTTCAAGCGATATCTTTCACATTTGACATCCATGATTCTGCATTGTTTGTCAATAATGTAAAGGAGACGCTGTTGACACATTGAAGTGAAGTGTGGTGAGCACGAGCTCCCGATGTGACCGATATAACGAGTATGTCCTATCGAAGAAGGTTGCAGCCGACTGCACCTCTAACTCCCTGCTTATATAATGTACGAAGTAAGTTTACGAGAAGGCTAGAATTGATTACGGATTAGAAAAGTCATTTCAGTCATGCTGCATAATCTCTCATCCAACGATTGAACTGTGTACCGCAGAAGAATGCCCGCCAACAGGCTTACGCAGAGGCATACGGCTCGAAGATGCCTTAGGAAGACTCCCTGTGAGCTCATCCTTCCGAAATGCTTGTGGATTGGGCGTACAATCAAGTGTCTGCTGGAGCTCCTGGAGCTTATCCATCGTTGTGAGCTCTCCCACCCAGCGCTTTCCAGTCTTGTGGTCAAAGTGCACGGTCTGCACAGGCCCAATGTATCCCGTCAAATCGGCAAGTGTTGGAGGATGGATGATGATTGTCTCTTTGCGCTCGAAGCCTTCCTCGGTCATGAACGTGCCCACTTCTATGATTTCGGGTTCTGTGCGGTACTTGTGCGACGTCTTTTGGAGCGAATAAGGACTTGAATGCTCGCAAATTGACCACCAACGGTTCTCCCCTGTACGGGCAGGCAACTCATCAGCTGAAATCTCGATCAGTCCCTCTCCATTCGGATTTGGAATCCAATGGCGGGGCGGTAGAACCTCTGTCATTGTGACGGGCTGTATGCGATGGAAGTACTCGTAATTGTGGATCTCTCGGTAGATTTTCTGCTGTTTGATCTCATGTTGGTGCGGCTTGATTACCTCGTGGGTGACAGCTGCAATGTAGTCAGTATGTATATAATGTACGAGTTGAGTTTTGATAGCCTAACGCTCGCATGTGCCTGAGTGTCACTGAAAAAAAAACGTACCAGGAGCCCATGTGATATCTCCATCTGTGTCGGTGGTGTTTCTGAGGTCCACAACACCATCCTCACGAAGTTGTCTGGCCAAATCGGTCTGCTTGCCTTCCGCTGTACCGTCCATAAAAGTATGATGGACACCGAACCCGCCAATTTTGACCTGGTATCTTCCTTCTGGTAATCGATACGCATTGTTATCGCTCTCCAAAAGTCGTGACATCCTCATTTCCTGTTCGGTCTCGACACTGGCCGTTTTGGGGGAAGAGCTTGACCTCTCACATGAATTCTTCTCGTGGGAGCTGGTCTCTGTATGCGGACGGAGTTCATCAACAAAATTTTTGTTATCAGTAATGCCATTGCTAACGGTGTGTTTTCCCACCAAGTTACCAGTGCTTACAGGGCTCAAATTAGACCCAACAGAACAACCGCTTGTAGACAGTTTGCGTAAGTGCAGTGGACCGGGTGCTGGGTTCAACGCAGGAGTACCTAGAACAAGGTTAAGAACTATGTCTAGTACTCGCTTCTTACTGCGAGAGTACCTGTGTGTATGACTCTCGCAACACAAGACAGGAACAACACTTACCCAAAGTAACTCTTTTTGGCCCATGACATGCTGAATCCCGATATCCGTCATCAATCGATGTACGACGCGCAATTTTGCAGTCAGCGGCATTCTCTTCATGTCGCTCCTCGCTCTCTTTAGTGATGCGGCTTCTATTACCACTAACAGAAATCTCCTTATTTTTACGGTTGCCGTTCACTGGGGAAAGTGCAGGCACGTAGGACTTGTAGTCGTTCGCTATAGCACTATCGTTTGGATCAGACGATGCGAAGTCAGCGGCCTCCGTGTGCTTCGCAGATGTCTGGCTTTGTCGACAATCATTGTACGTTGAGCTGACGGGTCTGCTGTGACCAGTGTAGACCGAACTAGTCATAGATAAATCGACTGAAGTGCGGCCATGTCGGTCTGGAGACTTGCAGTGCCGATCACCACATGGTGAACCCGCTTCGACTTGATGTGTGCTGCTCTTCGATTTGTCACTTGAAGAAGCTCTCGGTTTACTGGATCTCCGAAAGACAGACTTCAATTTGCGTTGCATAGTGTCTCGCTCTTCAAACAAAAACAGGTTCAATGACTGGATGCGCAGGAAACTCAAAAAGAAGACGATGGAGATAAAGCTGATGTCAATAGCACCCAAAACCGGTGAGCCTCAATGAGCCCGATTACTGGATCCACGGGACCACAATATGGACAACGCGAAGATATGACGCACGCAATGTGCTTTCCTAAGGTTCTGACTGCCGTCAGACGAATTAAGGCTGGTAAGTACAAGAATATTTGGTGGAACAAAAAGAACAGTCCAGAAGCCGTTCAGTGACAGCGCGATCAAACGTTAAACCACTGTTATGAACCCCTACTGGTGACGCCGTGACTCGCCAGAATATACAATCATGTATGGAAAAGCGTGGCAAGACAAATCAGACTCAATGACGCCATCTTAGAGCGGTCGAGACGTTCTAGGATGTCTGCTCTTTTTCTTCTCCAATATCCCCTCGGAGCACCTTTGTTGATGTTGCTAGCTGATGCATGGTATATCTAATGACGTAGTAACATCGTGATATGCAATTGTTCTCCCACAAAAGTTGTTCAACGATGACAAGTAACATACCAGGTCCACTTAAGCGCTGTGGCAAAGCGATAAGCACTGCATATTTGCAGCAGTCATGGTGGGCATGCGAGATGACGATAAACGAATGAGGTGGTTGACAACGGATGACTCTGATCACAATAGCGTGTCAGAATAGGGGATGGACCTTCAGTATGTCAGTCTCGAACGCTGTCATGGATTCGGTACAAAGAGCAAAACCGGATGAAGAATAACAGTGCATGGACGACGCGTAGGGAATGTGGGGACGAGGAGCATTCAGAAGATGCCCGCTCTTTGGTATGCTTTTGGTGGGTGCACAGACGATTTGCATAACCGATCTGGGATCGACATCTCCCCAGCCGCCCAGCGCCACCCCAGTGCAGATCTCCCTGTTCCTCAATTCCCTTTTTCAGCACAACCACATATATGCAAACCTAAATAACTTTGACAATCCTGTGAGACGAGGTTTTTCAGCAATCGCGTAGCGTTATGAAAATCACAAAGTAGGTGAGCTAGCTAACAGCACAAGCCTCATCGGATGCTCTAGGAAGGATTGGACCACAATGCTCCACTTGCTTCAGAGCCTGAGCTTTACGTCAAGCGTAATTCTCGTCCTATCTACGTAAACAGTGGCTGATGAACTAATTTGAGATACCCTTGACGTACATCACGAGCACACCTGTAACCTAAACCCCTAGTAGCTACCTTCGCACCCTCATAGCGGGATCCGTCGAAATGGCACCCCCTATTACAGGGCCAATGAGCATCGCTATATGCATACATCAAAGAGTTAGTTATGGAGTGGTGATGGGTCTAATCAGATGTGCCGTGGATGGCACCGGGCAAGCTTTACCGGTTTGTATGTCCTGTCAATTACGTCGTTCTGCGTATGCTCCAGAGGCGCAGTGGTATAAAGAGTTCAAACAGCTACTGCTGAAGCTCATCATCATTCCATCATCAAATATCAAATCTTTGAGTCTCACAACTCCAGGACTCTTTTTTTTTTAAAAAAAATAACCCTCTGCCTCTTTGACAATAACCCACGTCACAACATACCACAATGGACAAGGCTAAGGCAGCTATCACCGACTTCATGTCCAAGTCTGGACATCATGACACCACTGTCCATGAATCTGTTGCTCCTGCTGTTAAGCATGAGGTTGTCAAGCCTCATGTTCACGAGGAAGTTCAGACTGCTGTCGACAAGGAAGTCCACCAGGACCACTACCACCGTACAATCCAGCCTGTCCAAGACCGCGAGGTTCTTCCTGAGGAACACACGGCAAAACTAGGCGCAGTTCAACATCGCGAGTTTGATCACCGTGATCACGATGCGGTCAAAAGAAATCTTGTTGAAGAGCAGGGCCGCTTCAAGGATGAGCGTCACGTAGATGCCACCACTCATAGCCAAAGTGCTGCTGCCGCTATTGGAGGCGAGCACGTTCACCATCATATACATGAGACCATTCAACCAGTTGTTGAGAAGGAGGTTATCCAACCCAGTGTCATCCATACCACCGTTCCTATTCACGAGGTTCACCACAACAAGGCGACCCATCACAGCACTACAGCTCTCCCTCCTATGACTATGGAAGAGTTTAAGAATAAGGGAGGATCTCTCACTGGCCGTGAGGAACGGTATGATGCTTTTGAAGGGGTCCCTAAGAATATTGGCGCTGGGACCGCTGGCAGCTTCGGTGTTATTCGCGAGGGTGAGGGCCACCACGACTATCGTCACGTCTCTGGCGCCCCCCGCCATGGTGATTATGACAACACTGCCCGCCACGGAAATGATGCCACTGGCCTCAGCCAGCGTGAGTTGAACGCAGGCGCTACAGGTACTGGCCTAACTGGTACACACTCTGGTAGCACCACTGGTTCTAACCTTACTGGCACACACTCCCAGCACCATGAGAAGGGTGCTGCTGGTGCTGTTGCAGGTGCTGCTGGTGCTGCTGCGGGCGTTGCTGGTCACCATGGCAAGCAGCATAACGATTTCGCTCGTGACAGCCGCATTCACACTGCCAAGGATGGTCTGCCCGAGGCTCTTACTGAGGATCGTTCAAGGGCTGATGCTCACAACACCCATACTCGTGACTCTATCTCTTCCGAGCACAGCGAGCATAAGAAGCCAAGTCTGATGGATAAGCTTAACCCCAAGGTTGATGCTGATGGTGATGGCAAGCGCGGTTTCATGAAATAGATGCATTTTGTATGTTTCAGTTTCCTAATGTTTTAATGAGCCATGAGTACGTAGATACCATATGCGATATGTACAGCAATGCAAGCATCTGATAACTAGCTCTCGAATTACACTGTGGTGCCTTTCATACTTCCATGTTCTAAATGACCCCTCAATGACGTCTGGTATACTTTAGCTTCATCTGCAATTACGTGGGATACATTAGGGTCCACTATTCTTCAGCCACAGCGGCCTCAGCGCCTCGTCCTAGTAAAATGCTGACTGCTTCGTGTCCAAGCTTGTGATCAGACACCAAGCCTTCCTCAGACTGACAGGTTTTCGAAATTTGACTAGCAGATCATGACGTATCACAGTACTCTTTCAGCGATAGGTTGCCATTCTGTTGTTGGCTTGTCCGTAGCGACGAGTACAACGCGACCTCCAGTCCAAGACAACCCCTCACTTCTCCCTACAAGGTCAATGCCTTCTTTCTGAGCGAGCTTGTTGATTTCCTCGAGCCCTCTCGGATTGATTTGAGGGCAATCATGACTACATCCAGGGGTTAACCGTTACATTCTAAGTGATTGATTGCAGGGGACTTACTACAGTAGGCTTACATGCGGGTTATATATTTTATCTGCCCATCTTCCAGCTCGCTCTTCATCTTTGTGATTGACAACCTGCTTCCTACAGACCTTCGCCAGCGTTTTCAGCCCAATTGCCTTCTGACACTGTAGGTAGAGTTTTCGAAAGTATACATCCTCGCTGTTCAGTCGCTCAAACTGTACCTGCACGTCATTGCCTGGTGGGAGATCTAAGGACTCAAGCCATCTCTGAGGCTCTGCTCCATAAGTTGAGGGCAAGATCTCCGACGTCAGTGTAACATGTGGAATGAAAAGATCTGATGAACCGAAGTGGGAAGCTGTTCGCTTGATCAAAGACGTAAGGATCTCATTTAACGGATGTGTTTCCGGTGGAAGCAGCCATAGGGATGAGCCGGGCATGTTGCGCTAACAACCGTAAATGTTTGAACGATGTTGTTGAAACGCTTACCGAACACCCCTTGCTGCGTTATGGGTTCTTCGGCCCCAAGTACCTAGCGCCATATCCCCGCGCGATCCTTCCGTCCCGGCACCTCGATGTTTGGTCTTGGCACGTCACATGTGAACGAATGTACGCCTGAACGCCTGAATCCAAACATCTCAGTGACAGCACATGACCGACTCGCGCAACCAACAACGCGACGACATGCCATTCTGTGGCGTCATTAGCCGATCCTCTAGACGTTGTCACAATGGCTGGCGCGTTGCTATGGAATGTTTTGGGCTGCCTCACTGAGATATTCTTGTTCTGGTTGCGGGTGTGTTACTCCCCAATGCTGCTATAGCCACTACTCACAGATATCCCACTAACACATGGTGCTGAAGAGACTTATTTCATGGTGGAACAAGAAAAGCCCAAGAGACCTGCTGCTTGAAACTATCGCAGATGCGCGCTGCTTCGAGGAGTGGGAGGCCGCGGCATACCATCTCGACGAGCTCCAAGGCTATGACCTCTGGCGCCAGAATGCCACAAGCAAGTACTACAACTACCGTCTCATCCACCAGCGCCTCACAGCTATCATCGAAGCCCACGAAGACGATGACATCCTCGGCCTCATCGGCCTGTTAAGAAGTGGCCTTGTCCGCAACCTAGGAAACATTACTGCATCACGCCTTTTCGACCGTGCCTACGGTGGAACGAAGCTTCTCATAGAAGACTATGTCACGCAAGTTTCATATGCGATCGAATATCTTACGCAGTACCCGACTGCGGCGAGCTCGGATACGGGGTTAACAAATCAGGCGAAGTTGGATGTGCTGCACGATACGCGACAAGCATTCGGAAGATCAGTACTGGTTTTGCAGGGTGGTCAGATATTTGGAATTTGCCATCTTGGTGTTGTCAAAGCACTCCATCTACGTGGCCTCCTTCCTCGTATCATCGCCGGAACTGCTACTGGTGCCATCATTGCCGCATTGGTTGGTGTGCATACCGAAGATGAATTGTTAGACTTTCTGAACGAAAAAAACATCGACCTCAGTGCTTTCTCTAAGCGCCCCCGGAAAAAAGGTTCGAAAGGTAGTGGCTGGCTAGAAACGCTCACACGCCGTATCAGGCGATGGTGGCAGGAAGGCCACTTCTTAGATGTCGGCGTGCTGGAGCAACTTCTCAGGGCGAATGTTGGAGACTTGACGTTTGAAGAGGCATACACCAAAACCAAGAGGGTGCTCAATATCACTGTGACCACTAGTGGGGGTGGGGGTGTTCCAAATCTGCTCAACTACCTTACAGCTCCAAACGTTGTAAGTAGCACTTACATATATATCAGCACAACCCACTAACTTATTCAGCTCATTTGGTCCGCAGCACTCGCCTCGAACGCGACTGTCTCATCTACCCTCTACAACCCGGTAGTTCTGATGTGCAAAGACGAATTTGGCAATATTGCACCCTGGTCCCCAGCGTCAGAGACCACCTTCCGCCCATGGACCCATGCCTCCTATTCCGACCGCCAGTCGCCCCTTCACCGTATAGCTGAGCTCTTCAATGTAAACCACTTCATCGTCTCGCAAGCACGACCATACCTTGCACCCTTCCTTCACTCTGACCTTCACCATCCCAATCCCAGACAAGATGGGCGCTGGAAGCTCAGCATGCCGATCTTGCGTCTCGTGGTTTTGGAAGTACAACACCGACTCCATCAGCTCGACGAGTTGGGCTATCTGCCACCGTCAATACGGAGATTCTTGCTTGATGAGAATATACCTGGTGCGAGTCTGACGCTTGTTCCTGAGTTGACACCGGGGGATTTCTTCAAACTGCTTGAGAATCCAACTAGAGAAGCCATGGATTATTGGATTTTGAAGGGGGAGAGGAGTGTGTGGCCCGCTGTCACGGCATTGAAAATCAGATGTGCGATCGAAGTCGAGCTGGATAGGGGTTACCAGCTAGTTAGAAGACGAAAGCCTTTCGAGAGTGTGAGAAGTGGCGGACTGAGGAAGAGTGGGAGCCGTGGAGAGGTAAGGACGGCACATGGGAGTCATGACTATGGACGAGACGGAAGAACACAAAGGAGGGCAAGGGCGGAAAGCTTTGGCGGCTAACTTCGATGGTGTTGTAAATCGATCCGGCGGTTACGCAAGTATTATTGCGGATATGTAGATACATAGCTAGGTACAGTACGCTCCCGTAGGTCACTGCCCCGACGCTACGGCGCCAAATATTTTCATTAAAGACAATCCCAGGGCTACCCCCACACCGAAGACAACGAGTGTGTTTCCTGTCATTATTATGTCCCTCTGTGGATGATTCAGCCTCCTTGCCTTTACAGCATACTTCCTCTTCACAACCTCGTCATCCATCGGCCCCTTTCGCTGCTCGCTTTTCGCCATTCCCACACTCAAATACTCTCTTACCAGCGAATCATCACTGTCGGTCAGATCAACAAAGCCTGGCTTCGCATTTCTATAATCCAATGGACTCGTTATATTCAGCCCCCCAAGTACACCTTTTCTCCCTTCTTTTCTCCTAGGATCAATTCCTTTTGGCACCCACTCTTCCAGAATTGCGTTTGGCAAGCTGCGAAATACAAGACACATCCACATCTCCAGCACATTCAACAGCAAAACTGGATCATCCATACCAGGTAGCGTGTGATTGCCCATACTCGGACTCGGCAGAACAGCCAGCACACCGATAATGTTGTAGACAGAAGACTGCATAGCATGGTAATGAAGCGAGGGGTTGTCGCGCCGGTGGCGGAAGTTCAGATGTTGCGCGATCCTTTGGTGAAGAGAAGAGGCTTGCCCGATATAGACACGCACGTGTTTGTCGAGGCCCAGGATTCCGTTGAGGTAGATGGCGCGCGAGTCCGAGCGTAGATTGCCGCCTATAGATTTCAGAGCATCAAAAGACCAGCGGCCAGAGATGTAGGTCCATACCTGTGGGCGTATGCAGAGGAGGCAGAAGTCATCGAGTCTGGGATGTCGCTCGACCCATTCTCCATAACGGGCGTAGTATTTTGATTCTGGATCTTTCAGTCGTGACAGCAAATGTCTCAGGACTTCTTGTGCTTCTATTTGCCCCGCTGACAGTTTTGGAGGAGAATCGCCCATTGCTGGCGTGGAGATTGAACTAGATATCCTCGGCGTCCACTGAGAGTTATGGGAGCTCTCACGTGAGTTTTGTGAAGCTGCCATATCTCATGCAATGGCGGCTCACAAATTGTAGTCTCGAAAGCTGCAATTTAATTAGATACTTGGACAGAGTGTCTATTGCGGCTAGTGCAAAGGCGGCGAGGGGTGAAAGTAAAGTAAATGCTTCTGGATGAGCAGTTGTGCATACGTTGCCTAGTCCCACACTGCGTGTGAATAAGGCTACTTCTGGCTCGTTGGCTGTCCAGTTCCAACCGTCGGGCCAGCTGGTAATGTTGGTGTTATTGAGACCAAGCTCTATAGGTTCGAGGGCTTTAGCGGCTCAAATAATTGCCAGATAAGGCAGGAGTTCTATATTGGTGTTGATTACAGGCGCCTCTCGGGATGGGTACCCATGCAATGACTGGATCCTTCAAAAACAGCTGTAAGTTGCCTTTGGTGCCTGTCCTATGGAATTAGAAACCCCAAAGACCCAGAAACAACGATGGCATACCGGCAAAAGTGTTAGATCCTACATATCTCAATCTTCTAGGCTTCTCCATGATGTGCAGCTGGAGTAAGAAGAGTAGTGTCTCCTAGAAGAAATATCTTTTTGATATTGCGAACAGCAGATTCTTCAGAATCAAAGCATCAATACACTCATAAGATTAAGCTAAGAAATGCACATGTGACTGTCAAAAGAAACCCAAAGGATCTGCAATAGAGGCAGAAAGTTGAAACGCAGCTTGCAGCCTTGCCGATCTAATCTTATCTCATCACCGCCCGCCGTCGAACTGGCCACGACCCCTGTAGTTGAGGCCAGAGCAACACATTGACATTGAAGGTACCTCACTCTACACGCGCCCTTCCATTCATCCACCCACTTCTACTGCTTCTTTTTCTTCTTTATCGTTCCCAATAAATCAACGCGACTGCTGCACGACCAAAATGGTAAGTACCTCCCCGCACTGATTGCGCAAATGCACCTGCCCGAGCTTCGCCCGTTGACTTCATTGCAGGCAAACGTAATAGCGAATTCGGGCCACGATGACATGATTGTATGTTCGCGCGTATCCATCTTAAACTCGCCTCGATTTTTCACAGCCCTACTACTTCGATCCGCCGGTTTTCAAAACAGCATCGCGCAATGGCTGTCAATGGAGTCGATTTGTTGTCCATCGAAGCTAACGAAGCTCAGCACGACGCCGTACTGGATTACTATGGCAGACGGTTAGCTACATGCTCCTCGGATAAGACGATCAAAATTTTTGAAGTCGAGGGCGAATCCCACAGGCTGATCGAAACACTAAAGGGGTATGTCGAATACAAAACTTTGGGCTGGCTGGTAGTTGACAGACGGACAGACATGAGGGTGCTGTATGGTGTGTAGCATGGGCTCACCCTAAGTACGGAAATATACTCGCCTCTTCCTCGTACGATGGCAAGGTTCTCATCTGGCGCGAACAATCCGGCACCTGGCAGAAGATCTATGATGTGGCGCTTCATACCGCGTCCGTCAACCACGTCGCGTGGGCGCCTCACGAGGCTGGCTGTCTGCTTGCTTGCGCATCCTCGGATGGAAACGTTTCGGTTCTAGAATTTAAGGACAACGCCTGGACACACCAGATCTTCCAGGCTTGTGGCTCAGGCGTAAACAGCGTTTCGTGGGCACCAGCTGTTGCACCTGGTCAAGTTGTTAGTGCCAGTGGCAACCAGGCTGGCGCCGCACGTCGATTCGTTACTGGCGGTAGCGATTGTCAGGTTAAGCTTTGGGAGTTCAGTGCAGAGACAGGGAGCTGGCAAAACACACAAATCTTGCCCGGCCACACAGACTGGGTCCGCGACGTAGCATGGTCACCAACTGTTCTTTCGAAGTCATACATTGCTTCCGCATCTCAAGACAAGACTGTGCGCATCTGGACATCCTCGGATCTGCGTATGTACCGGAATCATCACACTGGAGGCGTTGTACTAATTGCTGGCAGGCGACTGGAAATCTACCGTCTTGAACGTCGATGCCGCCGCGTGGCGTGTGAGCTGGAGCCTCAGCGGCAACGTGCTGGCAGTCAGTACTGGTGATAACCGGGTCAGTCTGTGGAAAGAGAGATTGAGCGGTGGATGGGAGTGCGTCAAGACAATCGAGGAGTAGAGGAGACGCAAAAAAAGTGACATTCGAAACATGCACCGAAAGCGTCACGGTGGGTCAAGAATGGCGGTTGAAGCAGACGCAGGAAGGAGCCATGCATATCTGAATGACAAGATATGACCATCTCAATTTCTTGTCTTTATCTGCTTGCTAACAAGTGAAGAGACTCGGCCCAGTGTGTTACTTCGACTATAAAGTCATCTCTTCCAAGAGAGACCAACTTGTTTTTAAACCCCAGTGCAACACCCTCCTCCTCCTCCTCCTCCTCCTCCTCCTCCTCCTCCTCCTCCTCCTCCTCCTCCTCCTCCTCCTCCTCCTCCTCCTATACTAGGCGATAAACCAAAATGAAGCTTCCATTCACAATCGGCGAGTGGAAAGGAGCCTTGGCGATAGCTTCACAGATATTCATAGTAACACGTGCTAAGCTGTGCAGATACACCGCCTCGCGTTCCCAAAGAAGAAGTGGGTCTTGTGCCAGCATCCTTCAGGATCACGGGACAAAAGTCTCGGCTTGTTCGCAGCATCCACATACGATCATCATGGATTTGGTGGTTGCTCTGAGCATTTCAGATTCATGCAGCAACCGATAATCCGACAGACAGCGCTAGTGAACAGCGACGCCCCGGGCACCAAGCTGTCAGCGGCAAACCACTCAATTCGTGCGTCCCCAGATCCAGCCCACAGTAAACGTGGAGTTGATCAATTAGAACGGAAGTTGCGCCTTAGATAGTGGGCTAGGAAATGACGATAGCAGCAAGCGAGGGGCACTAACAGCTAACAGGTCAAGGTTGCGCCCCTCAACAACCCTCGAACACTGGATTTCTGCTGCACATGCACCTTTCCTTAACGGCAGACCCCGGTACAGGTACGGGATGCAACTGAATAAATAGACGTCAATTGCTTCGTTGTTGCAACCTTTTCCACAATCTTTCTTTTTTCCACCTCAAATTCGAGACAATGTCTATCATCGACACTACTAAAGACTTGTCAGCACTCTTTACGCAGCAGGTCAAAGCTACACCGAATGCGATTGCCCTGGAGGATGAGAAGAGCACCTACACCTATCAGCAACTCCACGATAAGGTTGATGAGCTTTCTCTCCATCTTCGAAGTCATGGCGTGGGCCGTGACAGCTTAGTCGGTGTGCTACTACCACGCTCCGCCGACTATGTGGTCGCATGTTTGGCTGCGCTACGTGCAGGTGGAGCTTTTCTAGTCCTAGAGCTGGCATATCCACCAGATTTACTTGCGGACGTACTGGAAGACGCACGACCAACAGCAGTAGTCACTATCAGTGCCGAGGTTGGAAAGATTCCAGCAGGCACAACGCTCGTTGTACTAGATGAGCAAGACTCAAAAACAAACGGCCACGTAGACGAGTCAGAGCTGCCATCCCTGCCAGAAGAGACCGACTTGGATCGATTATGTTTCGTTGCGTATTCCAGTGGTACGACTGGCAAGCCCAAGGGCATTGCAAATCCGCACAAAGCGGCTGTGCTTTCATACAATCTCAGATTCGGTTTCTCGGATGTTCAGCCCGGAGATCGAGTAGCATGCAACGTGTTCTTTGTGTGGGAAATTATACGACCATTACTGCGAGGCGCAACAGTGATTGCCATACCCGATGAGGTCAGCTATGATCCTCGGATGCTCGTCGACTTGCTCGGCTCCAAGAAGGTTACTGAAACGCTGTTTACACCAACCCTCTTCGCTGCAGTGTTGGCCCGTCACCAAGCACTGGAGACGCGCCTGCCAAATCTGAAAACTGTATGGCTCAATGGCGAGGTAGTGACCACGGATCTTGCCAGGCGAGGTATCAAGGCTCTGCCGAACACACGGATTCTCAATGTATACAGTGCTTGCGAAACACACGAAATCGCCTGTGGTGACATCAAGGAGATGCTGGGTCAAATCGAGAAAGATGCCCCATACTGTCCAGTTGGACCACCCCTTATTGACAAGAAGTACGTCTACATTTTGAATGAAAGTGGGCAGAAAGTGGATGAAGGGGAAAATGGCGAGCTCTTCATTGGTGGCCACCTGCTTGCACGTGGATACTTGAACCTTCCCGAAGTCACTGCCAAGGCCTTCACGCCAAATCCCTTCAGTTCCCAAAAGGGTGCACGGATGTACAGGACAGGAGATAAAGCCAGGCTCTTACCTAGTGGGTTACTCGAGATCACCGGACGTGTCGGTGCAATGATCAAGATCCGTGGATATTCGGTCGTCCCTGGAAAGGTTGAGAGTGAGATCCGTAACCACCTTGCTGTCAGTCATTGCGCTGTCATTGCTCACGGCGATGGTATCGACCGACAATTGGTTGCGTACATTGTCCGCGACAAAGACTCGTCCGAGGAGCGCCCTGCTATTGAGATTGATAAGGCAGGACGCAGCTCCACTGCTCGGCGTGTGTTACAAGCATACCTTGCGCACTACATGTTGCCTGCTTTGTGGGTTGAGTTGGAGGCATTACCGACAAACGACGTCTCAGGCAAGGTAAATGTCAAGGCTCTTCCTCCACCGAGATCGAGTTCGCCAACCGGAAGTGCTCGCAGGTACGAGCAGAGTCCCATTGATATTGAGCAAATCACAACCATCTGGGCTTCCATTCTGGGCATCAGTGCTAGCTCCATTACACCAGAGTACAACTTCTTCGACCTTGGAGGTCATTCGCTCCTCCTTGCTGACCTTGCAGCACGTCTGTCAAACACTTTCGGCTTTCGAGTGCCAGTCGCGCGCCTCGCTACTCCTGCTACGCTCAACGGCCACCTCGACACTGTCAGGAAGATTCGCGATGGCCACACAGCCGAAGTCCAAGAAAATTTACCTACCGTACTGAAGACCGATTCTATACTTGACAAAGACATTCAGCCCAAGGAAACCAAGTTCACTGCACTCAAGGACGCCAAGACTGTGCTTCTTACTGGTGTCACTGGTTTTTTGGGTGCTTTCCTCCTTAGAGACCTCCTCAAACACACATCTGCTACCATCATCTGTATGGTTCGATTTGCCGATGCTTCGCAGGACGATGTTCCGGCAGCTATAGCAAGGATTCGAAGCAATCTCCTTGACTTCGGCCTGTGGAGTGATTCCATCATGGAGCGTGTAGAGATTTTGCCCGGTAACTTATCTAGGCGGCGATTCGGCCTTCCTCCGCAGGCTTTCCAGGAGCTCGCCGACAGACTCGATGTCATTATCCACGCTGCCGCTACCGTAAATCTGGTTTATCCATATGCGGCATTGCAAAAGCCCAACGTTGGTGGTACGAGGGAGATTCTTCGCCTGGCTAGTGCAGGTGGCGCCACAGTCCAGCACATCTCTACAAACGGAGTACTTCCTCCTGCAAAGGGCCGTGAAGGATGGTCTGAGGATAGCATGCTCAGTATAGAGGACGTACCCACTAAGCTTGCAGACGGTTACGGACAAACCAAATGGGTCGCTGAGCAGCTTGCACTTGAAGCGCAGAAGCGTGGTGTACCTCTGAAGATTCATCGTCTGGGTACCATCAGTGGACACAGCGAGACTGGTGCAGCCAACGCTTGGGATCTACTGACAGCACTTATCGTTGAGTCAATCAGAATAGGCTACTACCCAGATGTCAAAGGCTGGCGCGCTGAGATGACCCCGGTAGACTTTGTTAGCAAAGCAATCCTCCACCTCAGTGACCAGAGCGAGACTGATCAAACCATCTTCCATATTGGTGACCCAGATCCGGTTGATATCAGCCAGGTCTTTGAGCATATCGAGAAGCTCGGCTACCCCACCAAGCCTTTAGAGTTTGAGAAGTGGGTCGCTCTGTGGGATGAGAAGCGTGGGTCCGCCAAGGGTGGTGTTGGTGCCTTCACTATCGACATTCTCCGCAGCGGTATGCCAAGCATTGAATTCTTGAGAGATGTTGTTGTTCTCGACAACGCAAAGACACGACCGTTGCGTTCGGCAGTCGAGCGTCCCAAAGTTGATCAAGCACTCCTCGAGACATATACTCGACACTGGTACGCACGAGGTTGGCTGGCGCAACCACCGCAGACGCACGATGCCGTCAGTGGATTGGCGAGAACCCTTCCTCGGCGAGGCCCGCTTCACGGCAAGGTTGCCATCGTTATGGGCGCCTCTTCAGGTATTGGTGCCGCGACCGCTGCAGCACTTACAAGAGAGGGTTGCCATGTAGCCCTTGCTGCACGACGCATTGATGCTCTCGAAAGCCTCAAGAAGCGTCTCACCATACGAGAGGGCAAGATCATCACTCAAAAGACTGACGTCACCGACAAAGCTCAGGTAGAAGCCCTCGTGGCCGCCGCAGAGAAACAACTCGGCCCTGTTGACATCTTTGTCAACGTATCGGGTGTGATGTATTTCACCATGATGGCAAACGCTCTCACAGACCAGTGGGACCAAACCGTCGATGTCAACTGCAAGGGCATTTGCAACACCATTGCTGCTGTTGTTCCTTCCATGCTTAAGCGCGGGAAAGGCCACTTTGTGGCAATTTCATCCGATGCTGGTCGCAAGGTGTTCCCTGGTCTAGGTGTGTACTCAGCTAGCAAGTTCTTCGTCGAGGCGACACTGCAGGCTCTACGAGTTGAAACTGCCGGCACGGGCTTGCGAGTCACAAGCATCCAACCTGGCAATGTGGCGACTGATCTGCTGGGTATGAGTACGGATAAGGAGGCGCTGAAGAAATATGGCGAGCCCAGTGGAGCAAAGGTGCTAGATCCAGAGGATGTTGCAGAAAGTATTGTGTACGCTCTGAAGCAACCAGAGCATGTCGCCGTTAATGAGGTCATGATCGAGCCGAGGGATGAGCCGATCTAGAGATAGCAGAGATGGCATGGGTGGTGCGGCTGACCATTTTCTAATATGATAGAGCCTCATTCAATAGTGAAGGACTACGGCGGTCTTAGAAATATAAACTCAACTGTTCTATAAATCCTGCCCCTAGCTATACGTACTTAGTGAAAAGCAACAACCGTCAAGGGATGGGGTCAAGCTGCACAAAATGTACGCAGCCCTTAAAGGCTGTATGGTTGTTTGATGTCTTCCACGACGGGCAATGGCCATGAAGACGGCCAGTCGCCTAAGAGAACGGACCGAGATCAACTTATTGCTCCTTTAGGTATGACTACTTTAGCAGTGACATTACCCGTAAATGCGACGAATTCCGCGAGAACGTCGGGCCTTGTTATTACAATTAAAGCTGACTGCAGTACACTAGCAGATGAGATCCAGAGGCTTGTAGTAACCCTACTTGCAGTTGATATGTAGCAGCCAATATGCTCGCATCAGACAGTGCATTCTCTGACTTCTTAAGCAGAGATTTTGATGGAAGAAGAGCTGATATCAGGAGATGCGATGATCTGGTATAAGGCAAGGAGAACGTGCTATTGAGGCCCAGGCTAAACTTTCCGATACCTCCAGGAGTATCTTGCGACTTTGTGGGCTCTTATGTAACGGAAGAGCGGCGACCGTGTGCTTGGATCAATGGGTGGCCATTTTGACTATCTGTGATAACGAGTTTTCTATTGGGCTGACTTCCAACTTGCACCGTTATTGACTCATGTGATGGAGGCCAGAAGCACTGGTTTTTGTGGGCCGTTCTGGACCTCACTTTCCTGGGGCCTTGTTTCGAACATCTACTGCATCCTAGATACGCATCAGTCTTCTGTTGCTACCGCAGCGTCACGTTGCCGATATGCTGAACTCTTGGCTTGCTTGCGGTCTGAATCGACTCCTTGCTTTCCCATACAAGAGTCAGGCGCGACGGTATAGTCTGCGGACCAGTCGTAGACACACAGGCACAAAAGATCATGGACTGGAGGAGAAAACAACAAAGATCCGTTAAATTTGATCGATGTTGATTCCACTCCTTCCTAGTGTTCGAAAGAAACGAGCGGGTTCTCCAATAAGTTTTCCATAGTTTACAGTGTATACAGCTTACAGTGTATACAGCATAGGCTTACCCAAATAGCTCTGCATTGAAAACCCAGAGGCCCAAAGCTACACTTAAGAAAATATCCTCGATATAGGCACTACTCGCCTAGGTCTCATCAAAGCGTCCACGATGTTCATCACCCTTCGTGGATCTGTGATTTATCGCCCTGGACGAACGTCGATATAGCGTACGGTCGTTATTCCCTGTTTATCGAGATCACCATTAGTAAAGCCATCGCATTTGCCATTTCCCCTACATTGGTATTCTCCATCATAGTCAGTTTCGTTGATGGTCTTTGGACCTATGAGGCTGAACTTGACTTTGCTACCTTGGCTGGTATTATTGAAGTCTTTGCTCTTCTCTAAGTATCAGTCTTCAAAAACGGTCTGCATGAGGGCAAAGCGAGAGGTTGTAGCATTCGTTTGCTTTGGCCTGTGTAGAGCGCATTCAATCAAGCCATGAGTATCACGTTGGGGGCGCCTACCTTAGCACCGGCACGGTTCTTACTCCTCCACACACTGGTGATATCCGGGATCCATGTGTTTTCTTATCTGCAGCAGATCACGCAGTGCGCCTTGCTAAATGTCAGACTCTCATCAAGGACCCTATCGCGGCCTTTCCGAGGGTGGCGTCGCGCCCAGCCAGCTGAACAGCGGCCAGACGCCTCGACAAGGCTGGCTATATATGCATAAGTTCGTGTTCGCGTGCTGCAGCCTGCGAGTCTGGGAAAAGTAACGATCTTAATGTGTAAAAAATAAATAAAGTAAATGCAGTCAATAAAGTCCAGACAAGACATGTGTCTGATGAACATGGGAAAGTGTCATGGATTGGCTTCGGCTTCTACGGGTTGAGCCTTTTCGAACCGTGCACGTACCGTATTGGGACTCCTTTCGGGCACTGTATGGTGGCTTCGCATCCTAATCGGGAGGATCTTCACACCTTCCTCAGCTCAGGACTCACACCTCGAGAACAACGCCGTCTTCTCTGGACTTCTATTGGTCTCACTTATCATATTTCGAGGCAGTCGGGATGTGCGAGTGGCTGCAGTTGCTGCTGCATCCAAAGTAAGATGGACATGGGATTCCTCAAATGGATGAACGTTTCTGGTACGAGTGTGTGAGTGGGGAGCTGGATTTTATTTCTCTTCACGTATATACTGACACGATGGTCTCCTGCTTGCTGGTCGAGTCTTGAGCCCTGTTCCTATTGTTCACGTTGAATTGAGACTCTAAACAAGTTATGAAATACTTCCCTTCAGCATTACGGCCTCGGGGTCGTGATCGTGTGCACAATATCGAAGACGGACTTTCTGGAAGCACTCTACCAATGGTATTTGGTGCATCTACACAGGCAGCACAAAACCATATGGTACGAAAGCCTTTCTCTTACAGTGTTTTGGTTTTCTGATCCCAGTTATAGACGACGGAAGACGAGCAAAATAGCCAGCTTGCCAACTTTAGACACATGGTCGGTATCCACAGCACCAGAGGCTTCTTCAGTGCCAACGATGCCAATCATAACAATCTCCATTTCGACGGACGCGCCGCTCCCAATCTCGGCATATACAACCGTGTCTGCCACCGCGAAGCCGAAGCAAAGCGAGGCTTCAAATTTGCCTCCATGCTTATCAACAGCTGTCTAGGACTACAGGTTATTATAGCCGCAGCCCTTACGGCCATGGGCGCAGCAAACACAAACCACGTTTCCATCACAGCTTTTGGAGCAATTAACACCGTCATTGCAGGTACCCTCACATACCTTAAGGGTTCTGGTTTACCCAATCGAATTCGCTGGTATGAAAATGAATGGAAGAGGGTCAGAGAGTACATTGAGCAGCGCGAGCGCGACTTCTCGCTGCCCAACTGCCGGCTTGATGTGCAAGAAGTGGTTGCAGTCATTGAGGCAATGTATGAAGAAGTCAAATTAGACATTCAGAACAACACACCGGAGGCGTACGTAAGCCTTAGCGATCTCCGGAACAGAGGCCAAAAAACGAATTTACAGATTCCAAAATTACAGGGCCTGTTGCACGACGCGCAGAGTCAAGGACAAAACAAGCTGCAGGAGCTGGAATTGAAGTACGGACACAAAGTCAGCAATTTTATAGAGAACCTGACGCACAAAGAAGAAGAGCGATTGCGCAGACTTGAGGGCGAGCTAGAGGCTACAAAAGGAAAGGTGATGCAAGTGAGCCAAAATGCTCTACAGAGTGGGCGAGACTGGGAGAAAGAGACGGAAGAGAAGGGTATGAGAGTTATAGAAAGAGAAATCGAACACGCTCGCGATGATCTGGCACAGCGACGTAACGACGTCGAGCGAAACGTAGCAAATACCGCTGCGAATGCGTTACAGACTGGTCGCGACTGGGAGCAAGATGTAGAGAGGAGAGGCCTGCAAGCAATGGAGCGTGAGCTTGAAGATGCACATGGCGATTTGCACCAGGGACGTTTGGGGCTCGAGCGGAGTGTCGAGACTGCTCAAAACAATGTAGCACAACTTGAGAGAGATGCAAGACAAGATATGGAAGCACGAGGCGCATCAGTTTTAGAAGCACAAAGGGATCTAGAGATGGGTGCGCGAAGAGCGCAAGAGACTGCAGAACAGGCTCAAGCTAGTGTGCACACAGCTGCTACAAGCTTCCAAGGATTTGCGGATAGTATACAGAGGATTGGGAAAGCAGTGCATTACGAGCTGCCGCGGGACAAGCGAGTCTGATAAGAGAAACCATAGTAAAGTTCAAATATACGAATGTAATGATACTCTAGTGTGCTCCACTTTTACCGTTTCGTCGCTTTTGGCAGATGCTCCTGGACTGTATTGATTCGTTAAGACAACTCGCATGCTGGATTAAGACTGGTAAATTCGAAGACCATGGTTTTGCGTCCGGAACAAAAGTTCCCCCCCAAAAAACGACGACTGGACCCTATGTATTGAGGCAACTACAAAGTCCTGATATGAGCAACTGGGTCAGATAATGAACCAAAGGAAATAGAATGGATATTCGGCGTACATGCTTGACGCTTCAAGCACAATCATTATAAACGAACCCAGCACAAGCCCCTTTCCAAACGTTGCACGTATAAAAAAATCGTCTTCCAAAAGAAGTAATCCTCTCCAGCTCGCGTCAGCAAGTTAGAATCCCTGCTATGCTCCTCTATAATGCATCTTGACTACGCTAGCCCGCTATGCACCCTGCGAACTTCAGAAACAGGTTATATACAATAGATGAGCCACCCCCTGTGTACGGAAAATGAAGCTCAGAAATCCAACGAATGTGCTGTGCAGAGGTTTAGGTTGCGCAAGAATTGCCCAATGGATGGTATGTATATGCGCGACTAAATGTCATGGCGGGGCAGAAAGAATTCAAAAACATCCGTATAAAAAACGCAAGAAGATCGGTATCAGTACACCCAGGAAGAAAGGCGCCCCTTAATGATCATGGTCGAGCATCGCGAGCTGATGGCTGTGCGAAATTACAGCAACAATTTCTTGGAAACTTGTTTTCGCTCCAGACAATCTGATTTGAACCGCATCACAGTTCAGCCGTTGCTCTGCCAGTTCTTTGGGCGGACGACCATAGTGTTTAGTTATTTTGAGGAGAGAGGAGGCTTGTTGTGGACCTTGGAAATGATCTAAAGAAGATTGATAACGGTCCTCGATACATCTCCCATCCTTGGCTCATCCTTGACCGTTCCACTGACCTGGAAACATATATGAAGCTTGGGAATCGGACATATACTGTACGTGTGCTTGCAGCTGATCGTAAGGATAGTCTGGGGCCAGAACATTCTGCTGGTTGTTCCAGTCACCCTCAAAGAAAGAGAGGTTAGTGTTACAGATAGATCTGTTACCCTCCCTCTCCAAGTTAATCAACGCTTGAGCATCGTAGCTACTGCTGCTGGATACTTGACCTGGCCCGGGATTCTGAGTATAGGATAGATGTTGGTCATATCGACTTGTAGGCTGAAGGTAAGCTGGTGCAGTGGGGGCGTAGCCGTAGCCTGACGACTGTCCGTATTGGATAGGCTGGCTAGGGTAAGTTTGTGATGGTTGCGGTTGTTGTGGCCTTTGAGACATGGAAGGTCCATATGATGATCGATTACCATTTGATGTGTTAGAAGCGTTACCCATTGATTCCATTTGTATTGGCGTAGTTGCGTTGTTCGGGTTTACGGGTGTGAACGTAGTAGAGTTTATAGACGTGGCAGTTGAGTTGCTTCTACGAGGCTCCTCTCCTTCGGTCTTGAAGGAAATGTCAGGACTCTGTGCTGTTGTAGGATCCTCGGACTCTTCTTCATGCTCCAATTTACTATATGGCTTATCGTTGGGCTGCGTTAGATCGAGTTTGTCATGCTGGAGGCTTCCAAATTGCTTGTGCGGCGCTTCAAATAGCTCTGAGTATATTTTCAGTCCGCCTCCGTGGTCGCTGGTCGTGCTCTCGGGAGATCCGCCAACCCTTCTGTACTCTTTCCTTTGTTTTGTATAATACGCTTTGACCCTCGCTAGTTCGATAGACATTATGTTCGCAATCCTAAACTTGAGCTTCATGCTGTCCATGACCTGGTTTGTAATGTCCCATGCATTCGGTTCAAGTCGAGAATCCAACGCATGTGTTGGGTCCATGCGAGGGACATAGTGGCAATAGATAGCTAGATGGGTCAGTCTTGTCGTTTCTCGTGTTTTAAGGATTACTGACCGCACCACGCCGCCTTATATACAGCGTGTCCTATAAAGGGAGATTCCACGACAAGATTTCTGTCCTTGAAAGACTGAAGTATACTGACAAAATCTCTTACATACTCAAAGCACTCTGCGGCCTTATCAACCCAGTAATTTGGCTGGTCTGGAGGTAATGGCTCAGTCACTAGTGGTTCGTCAAGTGGGCCTTGTGGCTTCGATGTTCTGAATGGGAACGTTGCCAGATACTCAGGAGCAAGATACGTTGTAGAAAGTGTCAGAATGGCGTGTATCAAGAAGTATGTTCTTGAAGTACCAGAGGGGGCACCGTAGATGTGATTCTCCGTGTTCAGAGACGTAAGCCTAAGTTCATCCGGCAAAGCTTCTTTGATTTCTTTGAGGCGTTTGTCAAGCTTGTAGTACGTAGTCGCAGGGTTCCACGGTCCAATGTTTGGTGGTTCGGATCTGCCACAGTCAGCGGTGTCATGCAATGCCGGGTATCGTTTCATGTGCATACCGTCTACCTCCTTTGTTAGCCCATTTTGTCACATCGGAAAAATGATCCAATGCGTAAATGTATCGGCCGAGCACACCATCATCCTCACGATCTTCCCATTCGATTCTTTCGGATTTCTGTCCGCTCTGGCGTCGAAGAGCCTCTTCGCGTGTGCTCCTTCTTCGCGCTTCATACTCTGCATCAGTCTCACCAAAGAATCTGGTTTTGACAGCCCGGCCAGAAATGAAATTCTTATCGCTGCAAGGCACTTGGATAGTGCCGCGAAGGTCATCCACTTGTAAAATCTTAGGACGTCTTCGTCCAACACTTAAGTAACGGTCGAGAATGAAACAGCTCCAGAAAGTGCGACGTCGGGATTCTTGTCTGATGAAGCGGTCGCGTTTTGAGGCTGCATCATCGTTTTCATTTCCCTTGTCCAACTCCTCATCATACTGGTAATCGTTCATTTGTGCAAAGTTCACCGCCGTTCGAATCAACATATAACCGTTGCGGCTGTGACATGCGGTCCACTCATGGTAACCGAGCATAAGGAATGCTTGAATTTGCTGTAGCGCCGTCTCACCCTCTCCACTAAAGTCATAGTTGAGGTGCCTGCGTGTGGCTGCTGCGTAGAATTCAGCAGTGTCGTACGGACTGTCAGTTTGTGCTACAAGCTCGGGATGGAATGGAGAAGTCTGTGTTAAGAACGCCAAAACTAGTGCAGGGTCATGGCTCCGTTGTTTTTGAAGATCGGATCCTTTCTCTGATGATGAAACTGGTGGCAGCCTCTGCAAAGGACCCAGGAAGGTTCTCTTGTGCAAGAACGAAAATTCGGTCGCGTAGTGTTTTTCGTGAATAGCCCACTTGCAAGTGTTAGCAGAATCACGGTCTCTCTAAGAAGTTAGCTTACGAGCTCATCCCAAACTTTGGGAGTCAGCAGAGGTGATTCAAGAGCATCTTCCAACGTCCCCAGGCGACCTTTGCTGCGAAATGTAGTGCCTGCTGTAGGAACAATAGGTCGTTTGCGCTTCTTCGGTGGCGCCTGTGAATCTTTATTAGTGATATTGCAGTGACACGGTAACATTTCCATGCGATTATTGAATACAAGCAGAGATTGGTGTACGATGAGGTTTGATCTCATTGGAGCATTATTTGGGCATTCACAAACAAAATACAACATTCAACTTGGAACAAGGGTAATAAAAACAACTTAGGGCAGAACAGGAATCGTATAACTGACCTCTTCACCAGCCGTCGTCACCGTACTTTCACGTCGTTGCGAATAGTTACTGGCTGCCGGCTGTGGTGCGGGATAGTCACAAATCTTCTTGCTTGCAACGCATGATTTGCAAGGAGCGAGAGCCCCATTATTGTCGCGGACGCCGTTGTTGTCGCATTTAGTTTTGCTGCGCCGACATCTCGAGCAAGCAATAGAGGATCGCATCCTCGTAGTTTCTTGCCGCCGACTTGTGGCCTCTACGCTACCGTTGACATTGGCAATGAGAGGCCCCGGTGTCTGCAATGGCGACCTCGAGACTTCCACCGTTGACGGCGTCGCCTGGGTCACAGGCGACTGTTGAACCGAAGGAGATGGCGGTATTTGCTGAGCATTTATTGTTGTTATAATTTGGCGCTCTGGACCGTTCACTCTCGGCGACCGCGCGCCTGCGGCGCTGGGACCCGTAAAGGCGTTAATTTTGACGGCTTCTTGAGAGATCACCAGGCTGATAAGGTGGTCCTCAAGCGACGTCCGCGTACCTGTCGCTCGATAAACAGCCTCGTGCTTAAGGTTCAGAATGTTGGTAACATGAAAGGCGGGTAGCCGTGCCGAAACGTGCGGGTGGGAAAGGTTTGCAAATACATGCAAGGGCCGCACTGTGTTGCGTCGTCTCCCTGCGTTGTTCGGCGTGTGTTGCTATCTGAATGTGTGTAATTGCTGCGAAGGCTAGGAGAAGGACGCTGCCGGGTGGGCGTTCGGTATCAACGTTGCGCTTCTGTTGGGTCTATAGGCTGGAGCTTTGGCACTAGGTCTCCTTGCATCGAACAGGCTCCCGAGCAGCTTGGGCCGTCGGTACCTTTCTACCACAGGAAATGATAAATCGCAGCCATTTGCCGTGCCGCCGTACGCACGTCGAAAATCACATCCTTCGACCTCGCTAAGGCAGGCTTGATTAACGCCTTTTATCTACCAGTACCCAAGGCCGAAGCGGACAGATACGTTGACCTTGAGACTCACTCCAACCCCCAGAGCCAAGGTAGCTTTGCTAGTGGCACCACATGCGGCCCGTCAGAGGAGCCACTTGCTCCGGGTTTTCTTATCCCGCAGTTTCTCCAGCAGAACAGTGTTGCCAAAGTATCAAGAATGCGATCTGTCACCCTCGAGAAAGGGCGTTGACACGTGGGTACGATTGCGTGCAGCAGACAGGGTAACACACAGCTACATGGCGCACATTGCGCGCCTAGTCAATTCAATCAATCAAGCTGTCCGTTTTCCTGTCAGCCGCGTCCTGCTTCACCGACCATAATCAAGGTAACCATCTGACCACATCTTCGACGAATTTAAAGAGCAAATGCTCTGAAAATGCTCGCCAACACACCTTGCGTCTCTCTCTTTGTGCGCAAACTTGATGCGGGGTCTGTCAGTTTGGTGGTATGATCGGACCAGGATCTGCGCGAGATTCTGTGCATGTCCGTTACTCGATTAAGCTGTCTGTGCATATTCGCTTCGGCCTTGCACGAAGGGCTGGTCGGGATGATGTATGAGGTCGTCTTCGATGGTCAAATGGAGGTCTCTCTCTTGTTGATGCCCAAATGCAGGCCAGGGGAGCTCATCGCGATCCTCTGAGCGTTGGTGTGGATGTCTGCAATAGAGCGTTTCGTTCCTCGAGGCTCCCGCCAAGAATGGATGGCTGCAAGATGAATCCTTTGCCCGTTCGCTATAGGTCGTCGAATTGCACACGGCCTGTTTCAATGCTCAGTCGATCACTGTGCTTACCTGCACGTAATGCACTACACGAAACCAAAAGCAGCTTGTGTGAGGCATTGGCAACAGCGATTGTGACCCTGACATAAGTTCTGCTTCCTCGGCATCGCAATCGAGATATTGTCGCATTGTGTAGGATTCTGCTCCATCTTTTTATTCGTCGCTCATACTGGTACAATGTAGCTTGTGGTACGTCAGCCACGCCTGGATCAAATCATCTCGTCTCGAAGATGACAGGGCCTGACAAAACGTTCAAGCTGTGTCACAGTTCTCTACTATATTTGCTTAGCAAGACGCACCTAACCTTTTCCCCAGTTTGAATCAAGCGAAGCATCCACTCGTAAGGCTAAGGGGATTTTGCTACCGGGAGAAGTAGACAACAGGTGACAAAAGAGGAGCGCGCTAACTGCGCAAATGCCTGGAAACCGTGGCGTTTCTCGTGTGTTCCCCCCCAACCGGTCAAATGCAAGGTGGGTACGCAAGCCGGGTGGAGTATTGACAGTTGTTTCATCAGTCGCAATAAGCACATGTATACTGACAGAGAGAGCAAAAGGGCATGGTTTGACAAGTGTTGGTGCGGTGATGAACAGCAAACAAATACGTAGTTGGCGAGAGTAGAAGCTCCGCAATAGAGTGCCAAGCTTGGGGTTGCAAGAACGAAATAGTCAAACGGCCTCCAGGACCCAAGTCAAACGACGTTAGGAAATCCTCAGCGCCGGAGTGCGCAAAAACAATTGTTGCATCTATCCTGTGACTTGTGGAGAATCGTCGTTTCCAAGCACCTCAACATCCGCTCGTGACCTCTTGAGCTCCTGCTCATGTATTGCAACATGCCTTACACAGCGCCCAACCACGACCCCAAAGTCAACTAATACCTTCTTGTCAACGACACCTGCCTACTGCCTACTGCTCTCTCTCCCCTTCACTCCGCTAATGCTGCATTACAATTGTTGCTTTCGAAAAACGAAGAGAAAGAAGGATCCGCAATCCCAGCAGACCATCTCCAACCGCGGCCTGCTCAGAAGTCATGTGAAACAAATCACCCTGATGTCAGCAAAGAAATTGCGCGCATCCTATGCCATCTCGTGCGCTTGATCGGTCGCAAAACTGGGGCACTGCAAAAAAGTTCAGGGTATCTGAGGAAAAGCAAATATCCTTAATTGAAATCGGCAGAATAGGAGAAACCGCGGAATTCTTCTTGCATCGCTTGCGATAGGACGGACTGCACAGGTGTAAGGACCGGCGTTACGCTTGTGAATTCTGTGTCAAAGTTGCTGGTATCCGTAGGGCTGGTGATCTGCGGGACGAAGGGTGGTGCTACACGCTTGTGGTAGATGTCATCCCAGTTAATGTTCCTGAAAAAGGCATGAGACATAATCTCTTGTGCATCCGTAGGGCCTGATCCAAGTCGCAGCTCAGGCTCGCGTGTGAGTAGCTTTTGGAGGATTGAAACGGAGTCGCGGGGCATGTGAATAGGATAGAGAGGTTCGTCGGCGAGAATGGCATCGTAGATCTCATCTTCATCTTCTCCACGGAAGGGCGATTGCTGGAGAAGCATCTGATAAATCAGGACACCAAACGCCCACCAATCGACGGCACGGCCGTACTTCTTATCAAGCAGGATCTGCAGATCGTAAGTGTGTTTGTTTAGTATTGTGCATAGAACTGTGTTGGCTTACCTCAGGTGCCATGAACTCTGGCGTACCACAGAATGTACTGGTAGTCGATCCGTACCACATTTCCTCCTTACACAAACCGTAGTCGCCAATCTTGATGTGTCCGTCCAATGTGAGCAGAATGTTGTCAAGCTTTAAATCGCGGTAGATAACACCGTTCTCGTGGAAATACTTGAGCGCAAGACAGACCTCTGCCGCATAGAATCTTAAAAAATATTAGCACTGCTGGCAAAAAAAGTAGTAAAAATTTGACTTACTGAGCCCGCTTAGTTCCAAACTGGCCCCTCTGAATGTGCAACATCAAATCACCGCCACTGATGTACTCCATAACAAAGTAAACTCTTGTCTCCGTTTGGAAGCAAGCATGCAGATTGAGTAGGAAGGGATGACGCTCCTTGTTGGCAATTAAGAAAACCCTCTTCTCGGAGCGCGTGCTCTCAACTTCATCGTTCTCGATGATGAACTCTTTCTTCAAGACCTTGATAGCGTAGAGTTGCTTTGTACTCTTAGTCTCCGCGAGCATGACCTTTCCGAAATTACCCTTTCCGAGAACTGCTAGGAAGTTGAAGTGGTCCAGACCGATCCTTCTCCCAGTTCCTTGTGTGTTGGCTGGAGGTGTCACTTTATTCTCAGGCGCCTTGGTTAAAGCTGATGGCGGTGGTTGCTGCTGCCTAGGGTCTTGTTTCGCTGTCGATGGGGGCTGCTGGGGTACAGGCTGTGGGGGCTGAGGGTGTGCATACGACTGGTTGCTACCGTACTGGCTTCCCTGCTGGGGAGAATAAGGCGGCTGTTGCCGTTTGTCAACATCTGCGTAGTGTTGTGGATTGTATGTAGCTTGTTGCGGTGGTGGCTGCGGTGTGCGTTGGTCCTGCGGGTATCCTCCAGGCTTAGCAGAGGGTTGATAGTCTGTCTGGGAGCGCTGGTAGCCGGGCGCCGAATTACCGCCTGGAGGTTTCGACATGACAGCGGCGGCAGCAGCGATAGCTGATTGCGATGATTGCGTCCGTCCGGAGGAAGGGCGCTGTGAAGAAGTTGGTGATGTCGGCGCAGTCGAGCCTCCGGAAGAATAAGAGGTGCGAGCCGCACCGGAAGCCTGAGACGAAGATGCGTATGTTTGTGTTCGTGGATTGGCCGGTGCCGCGATGCTTTCGTTCTTGCCATAAGAGTATCTGTCGGTTTGTGTCGGCGACTCCTGGCCGGGTTGTGGTTGAGATTGCGTTGGCGGCAAGGGTTTCGCTGGCGGCGATGGGCGTAATGTTCGATTCGTCATGTTCGATCCCGAAGCCGATTGACCCCGTCTGGTCCTCTTAATCTCCATCAGGATCTGGTTGGCAACCTCCATAGACATACCGCAGAAGTCTGGTACAAAATGCACGCAATGGGCGTGACAAGTAAGACCACATTCTGCGCACTTCTTGGTCTGTCTGCGTCCCAGTGGTAGTACGTAACCACAGTGGCAGCACCAGTTGGCTCCCATGTTCGAGAATGTCTCGAAGCGATGAGGAATACGATGGTTGAGCTTGGCTTCGTCTGGGTCTGTTTCGGCATTCGATTGCGTAATACATTTAGTGACCACCCTAGGGTAGCACTTCTTGTGACATGTGTAGTTGCAGTCAGTACACTGCATACCAGCAGAGTATTTGAGGAAGTCGCCGCAGAGAGCGCAGCGCATGATGTTGTAGAATTGCTGTTGCACGAACTTGTGACCATACTGCTCGACCACGTCTTCCTTACGCTGACGAACAGCTCCCTTTCGACCAAGGCCGACATCGAATGGTGTCTTATTTTGCGTATGTTTGGCGAAGGCCATCGTAAGGTGGATGCGCCCAACTGGTTCCAATGAAAACCAGTCATCGATGGATATTGGCCCTGTTTGTGGTTGTGCACCTCCTGCAGGCCTCGTAGCGCTCGGCGCTGTTGCTGCTCCACCAGTGGGAACCTGGCCTGGAGGTGGTTGGAATTGGAGATCCGGCTGGATGCCCCCATGGCCTCCCATTTTATCCGCAGCAACCCACCCAGATGTTTGGAGCTCAGTCTCAATCTTCTTTCGGCGCATTTCCTCAGCAATGTCTGAGATCCGGACCCAAAGCATACCGATAGGCAGAGCATGCTCACCAGTCTTATCGTAGACCGTAATCTCAATCTCGTTCGCTTTGTCAATGTCAAACTCATGCCGCTCGTCGATCCAACGATCATTCCTAGAAGGCTTGGTACGTCCTTTGATAGTGTCTTCGACCTTGATGTTGATGAAAGTCTCGGGCCCTCGACTAAAGCGACCGGTAGCTGCATGGTCAACATCGGCGACTGCGTGAATCGTCAGGGAAAGGTGACCGCTGAGCGGTTTTCTCTGACTCGGTACACTCAGGCTATCGTCTGCAATCACGATCAGTGGTGACCAAGTGTAAACTATGAGGAACTTACCATCGCCGTCATCAACGCCGTCAATATCAACGTGCAAGTCCTCGTATCGCTTAAGCGAGTGTTTGAGAAGTTGAATCTTCTGGTTACTCTCGATTCGCTTGGCTTCGGCGTCCTGTTTGCTCTTTCTGTCACCTTCCATCTGGTACAAGCGTACCATCTTCTCGATTCCATCTTTGTACTGCTTCTCAACACTGAGCTTGAACTCAAGTTGGGACAACATGAGTTGGATGCGGGGTCCAAGATGCTGTGTGTCATATCGGATGAGATCTGGGTCACGTCAGTTGGTGTTCTGTAAGCTACAGACATTGGTCTCACCGAGCTTGCTGTAACTGGGCCTCTTGTTCGGCGCACCAGGTACTGCTTGGGTAAATGGGGGGCGTGGTGGCATGAGCCCTTTGCCGCCGCCGAGATCGCCATACGGACCCTGTTGCCCGTTATGTCCTCCTGATTCTTGCAGCATGTAGTCATTCCAGCCATCTTTGGGGGGAGGAGTCAGCGGATTGTTCGCCTTTCGTGAGCCGGACCCACCTGGCTGCTGCAGGCTCATGTTCTCCACGCCTGCCGCCGTGCGCTGTACGCTCAAGTCTCGCAGCTTCGATTCAAAGTACTCAATGTTGCGGCGGCCGTCCTTGATCTGCCCATCCAGGCGCGAGAGCACAGCAGGATTATTGGTCGACTGACGCATGGCATTGGCGGCGTTGATCAAGGCCTTCTCCCTGTCAATTTTGCGCTGCACATTGGCAACGGTCTCATCGACGCTCGACATGGCGGCGGTCGTTTAGGACTCTCGGCGGGGAGTGCGTAGGCTGCGTCTCTCCGCCGACGGGTGCGGCGTCGTGTGTGGTGCCTGGCGATCGCCAACTGATGTTGAGTGCTCGGAGCCCAAACAGGCGCCGGCTGTGCAATGTGACGCTGTGTACGGAAGGAGCCGCGTCGTGGAGCGACGGGGAAAAGAATATAGCAAGGGTTGCTGGGAGCTGCCGGTAGCAATGACGGTAGTGGGCGGAGACAACGTGATGTCGTCAAAACCTAGCCGTGAACTGCGCCCTTAGTGCTGGCGCGTGAAGGTGGCTGTGGCGCGCAGACGTGGGTCAGTCCCTGATGATGCCCACAGTGATGCCTAACAGGATCCTTGCCCTTTTTGCTGACACGAAGAGAGATTGCAGAGGATGTCAAGAGTGAAAGACATACCTGGCGGGATGGGGGAACGTAGCAGGCGTTGTTGCGAGAAAGCGCGGTGGGGCGAATACGCACAGCGGGGTGCATCTAATCAAAACACAGTTACGAAAGCTTGTGGCGCAGGCGGGGAAACCGTTCTTTAGTAGAACGCGAACCAGATGTGTAAAATTATGTTGTCGAGTTGCTGATTGTTTTGTTGTTGACAAGACGCTTATCATACAATGCCAAACGCCATCATTGATTGGGCTGAGAGTGAAGCACTTGACATGTGCGATGACATGGTATAATCGCTGAATGCTTATTTTACAAAGCGTGACAATTTCTCTCGTATCCAAGTTTGCGCCACCTTCTGAAACCTCAACGTACACAGCATTCCCAGGGACCCTATTCGAAGACTTATATGGACTGTTCAGGCTTTTGTTGCTGTTAATCTACCATTGAGCTAGGTGTTTTTGACTATGAGCGTGTTGAGGGACTACCCTTCAGTAAGCACTCGAGTCCAATCGAATTTTCTCCACCCCTTCCTCCACCTTTCTGGTCTTCGATCGCCCTTGACCCATCGGCCTTGTCTCTTCTGGACCTCAATGTCCACGTCCAGCATTCCTCCAAGGACTTCTCGTGCGAAGAGGTCAGCACGTGGCCATCTGCGCTCGTCCTCAACGATGTGACCCATGCCTCCATCAAGCTCGAACCATACGTGGAAGTATGGCATCTCCTTCGCTAGGCTTCTACGGAATGCTTGTTTACCAAGTCCCGACCTCGAGGCCTTGAGTGTGTCAATGATAGGCTTGTGCTGACTCCACTCGTTATCTGATGTGAGGATGGCTTCGCGGAAGAAAGCCGGTGCTGTGTCGCCAAGCTCGAAAGGAATTGGTACTACATTCATAGCAGCATGTAGTTTACGTCCAGGATTGGCAGCGTTCTCGTAAAAGAGGACATCACGGCCTTGGTCATGGTACATGCGAGTGAGAGATTTCATGAAGTTGCGGATCTCCTCCCACTCATCATCGTCGCACTCTAGTAGATTCGTACGATGCTGGATGGGTACTATGACTGCACCTCCATCGCTGATCTCAGGCTCAGTGGGAAGTGTGAGGAAAGTTCGTGTGCCAAGAGATATGACAGGGGCAACAGGGGGCTGAGGCGGTGATTTGTCCTCATGGTGACAGAGTGGGCAGGCATCGAGGATGCGATTTGTCTTCTGATAGTCCTGAATCGCCTGATTGCGAAGGTTGATTGATGACTTAGGAGCGCGAGCAGCAAGTTTGGTAGCATTCTCATCCATATAGTCGAGATCATTCTATCACCAAGTCAGTCCAGCAGAGGTGACCAAAAAACTGAAGGAACTCACATCGAACTTGGCATCCTTGCCAATCTTCTCGGCAAGGAGGAGGCCCTCGTTCTGACCTCTTGTACGCCGCTCTTGTCGAACCATGTCCTCAATGCTCATGTCCTCATTCTCCTTGACGAGACCACGCTCAACGCCTCGCTTGTTCTCAATCGAGATAACCTCACCTTGGCGACCTCCAGCCAGCATTCGGTTGTCCATGGCATTCAGCACCACCACATCACGGTTAGTGCTTCCGGAAGAGCCTGCAACCACTCTATTATATTCCGCTTCGAGACTTGCCGCGTCCGGAGACTTCTTCATTTTCGCCTTCATCATCTGGGCCTTTAGTTTGTTGAGTTCTGTTTGGCTGAGCGTGACCATGCTCGTAGCAGGTTGTGGGTCTGGCACGGCCTCGCCTTGCGGTGGCTCCTTGTTCTTGTGGTTTTCTTGAGAAGGATGGTGAATGCCGGCCTTCAATCTGCGCTCCTCATACAGCTCCCCTGAAGGCTTCTCCTTGCCAACATAGTCGTTGCCATACATATTCCTCCGGTCCAGCTCAAGTTCTTCTTCTCGTGCCTCATCGAAGTCACGAAGGCTGCCGTATTTCTCCAAGGCCACGTCTTCAACGCTTCGTCTTGTCTCCTCAGCTGTCCTGTAGATGCCCTTGAGCTTTGTCATGCGCCATTGTGATCCTGAGTCGCCAAATGTGTAATCTACCTCCCTCTGCGCTGGCTCTTCCATCGTCATTGCTTCGTTATCTTTCAGATCCGCGAGGTGGTGGTTCAGCTCAGCTTTGTGGATCTTAAGCGCGTGCTGCTTCTCTGCAGACGCAGCAACATATGTGGTCTTCTCCTCCCTTTTCTTTCTCTGCACATAATCTACATCTATGGATGATGGCGCCTGCATCCATTCATCTCGCTGTGTGTTTGGGCCTGCTGCCTCCTCGAGTTGCTCATCAAGCAGCTCATCGTCATGCAGGACGTAGTCTTTTTCTTGTGGTGCATCGTCCCCGGACGATCCGTCCTCTTCATAGCGGCGATATTTACGTTTATGTTTCAACTGGTCCTCGTCTTCGCTCGAAGGTGACTGACTCCGTCTGTCTTTGTGCTTTAGGCGCGACCGATCATTGTATTTATCATTGCGCTCCTTCTCCTTCTGCTTGCGCTGCAAACGTTCCTCGGATGTCTCTCGATGGCGTCGGGACCGTTTCTCTCTATGATGTCCATCTCTATCTCCATTGTCACGGTGATGGCGTGAGGAATGGTGCTTTGAGCGGTGATGCCGGTCGCGACTGCGGCTTCTGTCGCGTTTCTTTCTTTCTTTGCTCTTGCTTGCTGCAAGTTCTTTTTCGAAATCCTCCAGGCCCATTATTGAAACGTGAATTGCGTTAAATATACGTGAGGGCCGAGTCAGTGTTGGTTAAAAAGAATCCGCTGGTGACGAACGTTTGGAGACTTGGATTGACATCACCGGCGCGAGTTGCTAGCGCGTCGTTGGCCCGCCGCCCCACCAAAGATTTTCGAGACAGTAACTTTACACCAACCACACACTTTGCTTCAACTCATACTGCACTCCTTTACGACTCTCTACGAACACTGATACGATAGAATATCTTGACTACATTCCCCTATATCCGCCGCGTTTTACATATACCCACGAACAACACCATCATGGGCTCCACCCAAGCTCCCGAGAGCTCAGTAGCTTCAAGCTCAGTAGCTTCAAGCTCAGTAGCCTCAAGCTCGAATTCCCCAGTTGCTATAGTCTGCGTAGGCATGGCTGGCTCTGGAAAGACGACGTTCATGCAACGTCTTGTGTCACACATCTACACGCACCCCGATCCAACCTCGAAGGAGCCCTCAGTGTCGAAAACTGCCCCAACCTCGCCATATATCATCAATCTCGATCCTGCAGTCCACCACGTTCCTTTCACTCCTAATATTGACATTCGCGATAGCGTCAACTACAAGGAGGTCATGAAGCAGTTCAATCTTGGACCCAACGGCGGTATCTTGACAAGTTTGAATCTGTTCAGCACAAAAATTGATCAAGTAATCGGTTTGCTGGAAAGGAGGACACAAGCACCAGAACCCATCAAGGAGCCTGAACAGACAACAGTCGAATTCATGACAAACAGCGGGAAAGAGAAGCAGGCGACTCCAGCTCAGCAACAGCAGGTTAAGCACATCCTAGTGGATACACCAGGTCAGATTGAAGTCTTCGTTTGGTCAGCCAGTGGAGAAATACTGCTGTCGAGCTTAGCAAGCACGTTTCCCACTGTCATTGCATACGTCATCGACACACCACGTACTACAAGCACAAGCACTTTCATGTCGAACATGCTGTACGCCTGCTCGATTCTGTATAAGACGAAGTTGCCAATGATTCTAGTGTTCAACAAGACAGACGCGCAGGATGCCGAGTTCGCCAAGGAGTGGATGACAGACTTCGAGGCTTTTCAGACTGCGTTGCGGAATGAAGAGGAAGGCGGCACATTTGGGGGCGACGGCATCACTGGCGGTAGCGGCTACATGAGCAGTCTGCTCAACAGTATGTCTCTTGTTCTCGAGGAGTTCTATAAGCACTTGAGTGTTGTAGGTGTTAGCGCCATGACAGGTGATGGCATGGACGATTTCTTTAAAGGCGTGCAAGAGAAGAAAGAGGAGTTTGAGCGTGACTACAAGCCAGAGCTTGAGCGAAGGAGAGCAGAACGTGAGCAAGAGAAGCAGGCCACTCGACAACGTGAACTGGACAAGCTCATGAAGGATATGAAGGTTGGTGGCGCAGGAGCGAAACCAAAGAAAGCACCGCGTAAGGAAGAGCCAGAGACAGTCAGCGATGCAGAAGACATGGAAGACGACGATGACGACGACGGTGGCTACCCAGTCAATGATTTCAATGACGATTTCGACTCTGAGGAAGATGCCATCGACCCGGACAGCAACCTCAAACAGCGGTACTCGCAGGCATTGAGAGACAGCGGTGGCCCCTCGAATGAAGATATGAGTTTTGCCAAGTATGTCCAGACGGCAAAGTTCACCTGAGTATATGGCCGGATAGCTTCCACCCGGGACCAACGACGATCGACGTACGCAAATGACTCGGCTGGAAAACAACGTGAGATCTGCCCCTCGAATCCTAGTGACCCAGCTTTCCACTTCCCTCCCAACAAACTCCCAAATCCCGGTAGATTTCGGAAGTCACCGCATGCATACACACTACTGGCGGTAGCAATAACCTTCAAGTACCCTCATACACGGAAGCGTGCATCCAATGTCGTATTCATGTCAGCAAATTCCATTTTCCATCCTCCCGCATCGCCAGCACTTCAGTTTTGCTCTTATCATGTCCTCGAATCCCAACACGAAAGCTTACGCATTCAGACCTCACATCTGGCGTGATTTTTCCCTCGACCGGGAAATGTCTCGGTCACAGCAGCGGGAAGATCGAGACGGTAAGCGGGACGGCACGAACATGGGAAGTAATCATGGTTGCGTTGTACAAAGCTTACGCAGGGCAGAGGAAACAGACGCGCGACGAAAAAGGAGAGGCAGGGATGGGCATGTATGGTTGTCAATGTCAGTGTCAGACTCAGCGCGATGCAGCGTCAGTGTTGTACCTTTGTGTCTTTACATTATACTTGCTATTGGTGATATTAGTGATGCTGGTGATGCTGGTGATGCTGGTGCTGTGCATGCAAAGCGTTGAAAAACCACGACGGTATAGTGCACTGTGCCTTTCGGAACCGACTGGCAGATACCTTCGCAATGGTTCGGCTGAAATGCCTTCACTCCAACCTCCAACGGCCAAGAACAAAGACAGATTCTCCTGTATCACCACTGCCATAACAGCTGTACCCCTACCTCTGTGTTCACCAGCTGCTGTGATTCCTCGAAGCGAGCTTGCATGTATGCAGCTTACACTATAACACATGGATCCCTTAGCTGGCCCCCACCAACCCTCGCTGTCGTGCGATTGAGGCTGATACACGAGCCCTCGCTACCCAGCGTCGCACAGCCCAATGCAGATTCCCGACAACCAAATCTCCTTGACATGCTTCCCACCAGGGCATCGCCAGGTCATCGCCAGGGTCCATGTCGAACAGCGAAAGTGACAGAAACGACAAACGTTACAGCGTTGAACCCTGTATGACATCGCGTGGCTTGTTCACTACAATCCTCCATGTACGGTGATATGGAATTCGGAAGCTATCTGCAAAGATCCGCTAGATGACAGGTCGTCTTCAGTTCAATGAGGGTTCTGTGGCACGAGACTACGAGTCGTGGGGTTTTTTTTCCCAGTGGTTTGTGGGTTTGTTGAGATGTGCCCCTGTTTGTGGGGGGTGGGGAATGAGCTGTTGACTGCAGGTGGAAACACAGGTAACTTGTCAGTTGTGGATTCCTTCCGTTGGAAGGATCGTGATATTTTTGGATCATTTGATGAGTTCTTGAGGGTCTGGCTGCAGTCTTGATTCAGGCGGCTGCGACTTGGTTGATAGAGCTCGCGGGGTAGGAACCTTGAATATTATCATCATTATTACTATGCTTTTTTTATTCTTTTTTATTCATTTATTCATTCATTCATTCATTCTTGCCTCTTTCCAGCAGATAGGTTTTGAAGCTATTGGTTATTGAAATCGGGGTGTGGAGTGATCTGCAGCATAGTTGATGTTATTTCGATGTTTACATGGGGATATACCCTCCAACACCATCGTTTCGAGGTTGTGAACAGTATGCATACCAAGCAGGCTGGCGGCTACTGCTACACATTGCTCAGCAGATGCGGAAGAGGCATGCGTAGGCTGAGGGGGTTCTCAAACATAGAGTAAGACAGCATAACCTGGTGCGATAGATAACTGTTTAGTACGAGCTCGCACATGGCTTCTTTGCACGACTCCTTCTTCTCCCTTAGACGTCTTAAAGTGAGTCGAGCGTTCTGTCTAGGGCGAAGAAAGCAGCGCAGCGCAGCGCAGCACCGGGTCTCCAACGCCTCCATGGTGACGACGAGCTATCAACCGAAGCAGCATACTCCTTTCTGCGATCAAAACGAATTCCTCGAAATCAAGATGAGATGGTCACACTCCTCTGCATCAGCAGTCCGCATAGACACCCGATGCCTCCCCGTCGCTAATCTTCCATATGGACCACGAACCGGGGAAGCGGCTATGACATTGACGTGGTCGCTTGCGAACTTGAAACAATGACCTGCGTCTCGCTCCCGATCGCTGCGTTTCCCCGCATGCGCCCATGTTCTGTCGTACCTATTTCGAGATCTGCACGTAGATTGACGAGGCAGAGACGAGGTATTACAGCATGCCCGTCAAGTCTAGCCAGGCGAGAAGGAACGAAATTCGACCACAAGAGTGGGTCGAGGCGGTCTCGTGTTGCTTGTAGATACTACAGTGGTAGAGAAACATTTGGTTGGGGGATGCGTGGCTGTCATGTTGCGCAACGAAAGCATGGATCAACGTTTGGAATAGAAACGGACGGATACAGACATGCCGTTGGATGTCCAAGTATCGAGGAAAGAATGCGCAGATCGAAAGTAGGCATTCACGGCAAATTATTGAGATCGACTCCACCTTGGCTGTAAGCCTCATTCAGCCACCGAACCGATGACTATCAACAGATTGAACGCCTGAAGCAAGTCGGAAATCGCCGCTTCTCCTTAAAAGTGCCGTGATGTAAGAATGTGGAGACTTGCAGTTCGACGGTGCACCATCCGGCGTGCCGCGACAGGGAGATGGCTGTCGTCTCAACAAGGTGTGTACGACTCGGAGACCCTGTTGTTAGTGAACTCCAGGGTTTATATTGGTCTTGCATGTGCGTGCCCGGCTTTGATACGGACATGCTCACAATTTAGTTGCAAACAATGGCCTGATCCGGGGTGTATGTGTATGTGTGTGTGCGTGTGGCTCTACCATGTTGTTGAATCTTGGATCTAGTTGAGTTAATACAAGCAGGTCAGCCGAACAGTTGTAATCCGCAGATGGCCGGTTACTGTTGCACCTCTCACCTCGACGTCAACGCTAGATGCGGGGCAATCCGAGGATAGGAACACACACTCCCATGCACGTGCCGTTCAAAGGGCAAATGCCTGCGTTCTGTGGTAGCCTACCACCTATGACCGCTGATCCAATGGTCAGACTGGATCCAACATCAACAATGCGCCTTCACACCAGCTCTGGTACGTGGTATATAGTGGCGCCGGTCGTTTAAGCCAATAGCCAACCACATTCAACGGGACCTTTTCCTAGCTCGACACACAATTGAACTATTTGGTCTGGATGGCCAACTGCAGGGTCTGCATATCAGCAGCAAGAGCTGGCGCGAGCCACTTTAGAATGTAAGGTTCGTGAACGTAGATAATAGGCGCGAACAGCAGGTCGGATTTGGCTCGAGAGTGTCTTGGTTGCGCTTGTGTCTTTGTTCCACATGAGTGTGATGTATGAACATTGCCGTGGGGAGAGGTTTTGTTGAGTGGAGGAGTTAGTACAGTGAAGCGTACTCTCAAATTCCGTGAGGGCGTTCCCAACAGCCCACAAAGTAAGTACAGGGAACTGTAGACACTTGACGCAAATTACGTTTGACAGCGGTAAACAATCTGCAGGGCTTACAGTCGCCATACAAACAGGCAGAGTCTGTAATTGGAGACTTCCAGCCCAGTATCACCGAGACAGGGTCCGCAGCGCGCTGTATCCATGGATCTAAGAAGCATCCTGGGAGAGTCGAGACGCAGAGACGCGCAAGAACCATGTTTGTCCAGGTTAAGGCAACACTTGGAAATGAGGGGGATTTGTAATGTTATGAAGGTTGTTAATAGTTTGTATTATGGCATCGTACCAAGATTCGCTGAGTGCTCATTTTACTGGAAAAAAAAAAACATTGCTGAAAACTATGTGCCAAAGGGCGGGGTATCCATGTTTGTCTTGCTCTCCTGTCCGCCACAAGTGGCCGGACCCCCCATTCAGTGCCATGAAATTGAAGATATGTGCCATCACATTGGCGCCTCCACAATGCTAAGATCCACGGAGAAGGTCGAAGCCATGGTCGAATGTATAGAGTACATGATAAGGAAACCAGTACCGTGGATTTGAGAGCGCACTCCGCCACAGACTCCTCATTCCATTCGTAGCCATGACGGCATGCGTCTATTTATTGCGCAAGATATTTTGAACGCCGGTATATTCCCAAAAGACCTTCAGCGCCTTGCTATATGTGTGCCGAAGTTTGAAGAAACAAAGCGTAATGGGATCCAATAATAAACACTGGACCCTAATGAATTAGGAGTCGTACTTGCGCTTTTCCCCGCTCGCTGCGATAGCAAGAGCATCAAGACCTGATGAAGACGACCCAATTGCGTAGCTGCCCATCGCATACTGGGTAGGGTCGGGGTACGAGGATCGTTGTTGAATGGGAGAAAACTCCATGAGGCAGTCTGCCTGCTGGACGGCAGGCGCCATGAAGCTTGTGGCGTCTGGGCTGACCGACAGTGTAGGGTCGAGGTTTGGGAGCGACATGGCTGGGGCAGAGGACTGGAGAGGAGAAGGCCTTGGGCGCTTAGCAGCAGGCTTTGGCTTTTTGACACCGTTCTCGCTGCCCTTCGCACCGCGACCGCTTTGGTGGGTACGGCGGTGCTGCTCCATGTTATCCTTCCGTGTGAAAGCCTTGTTGCACTCCGGGCAGTATGCGTCCTTCTTGCCAGTGTGCTTCTTCGCGTGACGAGCGGCATGTCCAGATGTGGTGAAGTAGTCGCTGCACTGGTACTGCTTGGCCATAGGGCAAGGGTAGCTGTTCTTCTTCGGCCGCACGTTGGCTGCAGCAGGCGCAGGGGGTGCAACGTGCTGCTCTATTATCTGCGGCTGCCTGTAGTAGGCAGGTTGTGTGTGGTATGGCAGCGGTCCAGCGGGGTGAGCAACGGGCGCGTATGCATTGAAGTCCTTCTGGTGCATGCCATTGTGCTGCATGTCAAAGTACTGCTGCTGTGCATAGTTGGGTGATGGGAGCCCTTGAGACAAGCTATCGAAGGCAAATTCTGGAGTGATTGGCGACGGTGTCTGCATTGTTACTGAGTCGGACGAGTCACTGCGAATCAAACGCGGTGTTGGTGGTGAGCCAATTGGTGATGATGTGTAGCTCGAGGTGCGCGATCGCAGGGAAGGTGTGATTGAGGGCAGGCGCACTAGATGTGGGGCCTCGATGCTGTCGTTTAACAATGACACGCGGCGGCCAGAAGAGTTCTTGCCGTCCATTTTTCTTTTTTGGGCAAGGCACAAACACGCGCCAGTGAAAGGAATGCGACCAAATTCGCAATGGTAGCCTCGCGTTGACACGTGAGGTGAGGTTTATTGACGGTGATGCTCGGGTGTGATTAGGTACACAGCGAGGCGCAGCAAGAGTGAAGCGGTTGTTGAGCGAAGATGTTCACACAAGTATGGAGGATGACGACGCCTGTTGGTAACAGATGTTTGGATGTAGTGAGGGGAAGGGGAGCTGTGTGGTTTCGAGGGCGAGCTTACTGGGCGCTCACTTGAGGGTGCGGGAGAGACAGACAGATATAGTGGGCAGAGCAGATTGGCTCTAGTTTGGGCAGGGTTCATACAGTGGGTGAGAGCAAGGATCAGCCCGACCTGAAAAAAGTCGATGCAAAATCCCATCTTGACATGCAGGCCGTGCTGAAAACTAGCGCGCTGCAGCAGCTCACAAGGATCCTGGTCCTGGCGATCGCCCAGGGCGTGACGAGGAGTTCCGCAGCGAGCAACGTGCATGCCCAGGAGGCGCTGTCTTCGTCTGCAGACGGGCTCGGTACTCAGCGCCGCACAACAAATCAGCGAGCGCATGGAGAGCAGTGCAACACATGCTCCCAGAAACGCTCTGTTCATCAAGCTGAGGTGGACTGTATTGTTTTGGCTTCCAGGAACATCGTCAGCCAATGTTGCCAGACGGAGAACGGCCGCACTAGCAGTGGTGAGTTTGGGAGAGATCGGTGATCTTGGAGTGATGGAGCAACAACAATTCAGGGAAACAACCTCGCAGTCTGACCGCGACTGACAGGGCACCAATAGGAACGGACGCTGACATTCTGCCAACTCACGCATCCGCTGCCTCTAGGTTTTGCGTCAGATTCGGCGTACGCAGGGCGCTCCGTTTCCTTTGATAGCATGAAGCCTGCTGTAGCAGCACAGCAACACACCACAGATGGTACGAGGAGCTGTATGTTACTCGTCTTGGCACAGATGCGGAGTAATCGTCGTTATGCAAAAAAATGGAAACTCCTTGTTGCACTGGAACCAGGGTGCCGCATGCCTCGTTGAGCATCACAAGCGGGTCGTGACACCGAGGGCGTCTGCAGGCTGCCCGAGGGAGGTAACGGGTGAACGTTGCGATGCCTGATGTAATCCAGGAAATCAGGGTCTATGCGTTGCAAGGGCCCCTGTCGCAGCCTTGTTGCTGCTCTCCGCAAACAGCAAAAGGGCGGCCAGTGCGTTTTCATGGGCCATCGAGGAACTGGGGGACGATCGGGAGAACTGCTAACGGCGGCGACGTCATGGTTTACATGGGTCCACTCTGCCTCCTGTTCAGCCACATGAACCCTGTACTAGTGCCTGTTCTGAAGGGTCCAGAACTCGACTACCACGCGGTCCTCAAACGCTGCGACAGACGATGACTTAAAGAATCGAGATTTCGTGTGCGATCGTCGCCCTTTTCGGACCCTGCGACCCTGTTTCGCAGCCCACCTTAAAGCCACACCGGTCCTTCTTGTTGCCTCATCTCGATTTGCAGACCCTTTCTTCTCTCATCGCGTGGTCTCCCAGGCCAGGAACACGCCGAGAAGAGTCGTGTTCTATACTACCGAAGCATCCGACATTCCTTTATAAAAAAGCTCCGCGGCAGGTCGAGCAATGATGTCACAAGATCCACCCTATCATCACGTCAGGATAACATTCCGGCTTCTTGGACTCGGTGCTGAATAGATGCCCCTAACGGCGGTAGCCCCTCAGATAGCGCTCATATCCATACAGCCAATGTGCTTGAGACGGCGTTATTGCATCGACAATGCCCCTATTCATCGACAGCCAGCCTCGCCAGAACAGCAAACAACACAGTGCTCAACACGGCAGTTATCTGCCCGTCACTGTAGCGACCATCATCACTAGCCGAGAAGCCGAGTGAGATGCGGGTGCTTGGCAAGATTTCTTAAAAGCTGCAAGGAGCAGGATAACGACTGGCAGTAACAAGCGTCTGGTGCTATGTTGCCAAGAGACAATGGTCTGACCTCCCACCCCCCACCCCGCAGCTGCTGGTGATCGCGCGAGATGCCGAAACATTGTTCGCAGTACCACTCCTGGTTTTTTTCTCTTTCACGTATTTCCACAGATGTGCATGCCACGTTCACAATGTACCCACAAGCTCGAATCCATGGATCCGGTAACAGCGGTAGATCATACAACCATTGGTTCGATAAATTGAGGCTCTGCAGACCCTAAGTCCCTTGACTGCGCCCTGAACCTTTTCTTATCATAGGGCTGTCAGTGCTTGGCCTGCTCCGTACCTACTAGATAGTGGAGTTCACTGTAGGCGATTCATACTCAGTTGCGGCACTGAAAACTTTGCTGCTATCGCTTTCCTCGATCCATCTCGTGCTGTAAAGTTCGGACATGGTCATCACTGCCCGTCGTTGGTATAGCGTGATTTACACCAATCTATTGATGGTGGCCAACGGCCATTCCTAAAAGATACTATAAACGCCTGTTCCCAAATGCGCCTCTGCTAGGTCATTTCCTGGGCAAGCTAGCAAGAGTGAAGACTTGGAAGAGACCGACAAACTCGCCGGCTGCCGGTTTGGCTTCCACATCCGCAACGCGTGCGTATCTACCCCGCAGCATTGAAGTTGTGGTCTTGCCTTGCTCCCCGTAATGTGCCAAAATGGCGCTCGTTCGCGCAATGCAGGTCTGCGCTACCAGAAGTTTATTCCCTCAACTATCCAGCCGCCGAAGGTGTGCCATCAGCTTCATCCGGGAGCTATTGTGAAACTGCACATGTACCTTACGCTCTTGGCAACGCCTGCTCATGTCTCTCGCTTGTGGCGAACGAGTCTAGCAACCGATTAAGCGCATTCGGGGACGCCGTTCTGAATGAACCGATTGGATTAGTAGCCGAAAGCTTGAATCTTCCTATACTCAACAAACAGGTCGGGTGAGCTCTGGTCGAAATTCATAGTTTCGCGTTTATATCCTTATCCATATCCCTATCCGTCAACCTTGTTTAGTGAACAGACATCCGTTCTGCCATGGGTCGAGTTTCAACACTCCTTCATGGTAAAGATGATGTCATGGATCGTGAGATCGAACGCGTGTGGTTTCGCCGAAGGACCCACTGCGCATAGTTATCAAGTTCTGCCTTTGTGCATAGGGTCAATTGCTATGAACACTTCATTCCTAAACAGGGTCCACGGTGCCTTCATACGGCCAAAGTTCTTGCATCAGTCTTGCTAACTATCCGTTGTAAATGGTTAATATTTTTGTCAAGCGAGAGATTTCCCTAGTGGCGACCGGGACCCTCTTTCCTGCCCAATCAAGCTTGAAAACAAGCAACATCATCGTCCCGTCTACGCTGAGTCGACCGGACGTTCAGGGACTGCCCCGCACAATCACGGGCCCTCTTCCGGACCTACCAATACAAGCACTACGGAGGAAGACCCTAGACGACTCCTCTAAACAAAACATTGCGGATACTCGAGGTCAACTTCAAACAACGGGCAAGCAGGAAGGTTCCACATATCGCAATAGAAAGTCTTGTAACCCGTCCTATGACAATGCACTGGCTTTTGAGGTTTTTACAGCATTTGTGCGTCATAGTGGGGAAACTGCCACGCGAATGGTGACCGGACGGTTGTGGGTAGGGGTCCAGACCATGCTAGTCACTGTTTTCCTTATCACGGGTCAAGTTCAGCTTCTAACCAAGACCGCTTACGAGACAACAAAGCAATTTAAAGGCGAAAAGGGGGCTCTTCAGCCGCCACGTATGGCCGTAATGGAGCATTTTCAGTGATCCTAGGATAAGTCACTGCGCAGCTCTCATTCGCTAGCTCAACCTTTTAGCTGCACCGTTTACCCTTCATCCAGCAGCTCCACAAAAACCGCCCAAATCCTAACCCAGGGAACTCACCGTTTGATACCGATCGCCTAATGTGCATGAAAGCGCCAAGTACACCTCCCAGTTCCCCGTTCCTCTGTTAAGCTAAGCTTATGTTGATTCAGGCCAGACTCAACATTACTGGGTATTACTTCATGATAACTCAACTCGCCAGCTGTTAACGGCCTCTCTCGATACTAGGTAGTGAGTCGAGAAATCAATCCGTGGTCTTCAACACTCATCTCGGGCAACCTCACATGCTTTGACGCCTTGCAACCATTTTCATAAGGAAATTGTGAGGCAGGCTGACACCTTAGTATGAATGTGGTACATATACTCAAAGTTGTTATCCGGATTCTACAATTGAACAGCTTTGCATGCTGAGTAGAGGGAAAATCTTTCGTACACCCCAAGTCGTCTAACGTGACTTGTTCGTAAGCCGGCCCCTCTTACGTTTTAGCGATTTACAGAGCACATCAAAGTATGCTTATGTGGATATGCACTAAGTGTCAACCAGGGTGCGGAGCCGTCAAGATCTTGAATGTACGCTTGTTGAACGTACGCTTGTTGAACTGCCGAGATGAGTACAAAACGCAAGGCTGCACATAACGTCCCTGATCCCTGATACTCCACATTCGCAACACTTCAGTAGATCTTCACACAGGGATGATGTGCTTTTCGTATCTGCAACTTGATATTGGGTTCAGCGGATACTGGGCCTGACCGATGACTGACAGCGTCAGCGACGATCTTCACATCATACTGAACAAGCCAGCCAAAACTGACCTGGGCCTTTCTTTTCATCCCCGCATAGCAGCTTTGTAGGCGAATCTGATACAGATCTACCCAGCTTCTGGGTAGCGTGTACCGATCAAAAACTTCTTTTAACCATGAACGGTGAGTACAAACGAAAAATAGAGTTACCAAATTGTCTGCCAATAACGGCTGTTGACCTAACTTCCTGGCGCCGGCGTCTAACAGTAACCAGCAGGGGGAATACCCTTCACTGGTTATACCGGATTCAATCCGCACTCAATTCTTATCGGTGCTACTAGTAAACAATCCTGGTTCACCGCGCAGCAGGAGATTGTTGACTTGTGATCGAATGTTTACTATGCATGGTAATTTCCGGGCCGTGGTTATGCTTTCATCTTGTGAGTGTTCACTAACTCTTGACACTTAATGATCCGGCCAACATTCCCTCGGCCAACTAAGTCTCATTCACGGACACTCAAGCCGTATGCGGCTCGGCGCAAGCGTAGATACACAAAAAGAAGGATCCACATCAAGTTATTCTCCCTACGTACTTCTCCTATTCTTCACTTGCGAGCAAGGGCACGGGAAACTACAGCATTACCCGCCCGTTTTTGGCACAAGACAGATCCCTGGACACCGGTGATTCCAGCTAGTCAACAGGTACAAAGTTTATTGGAGTTGAAGTTGTATATCCCTGATGGATGCACATCGAGCCGTCAATGAGTCAGGGTGAGCTTCCAGGGAGTCTGAAACATCCCGGGATCTGGTAGCACACTGTCAAAAGGTGGGGGCAAACATCTTGTTCAGCCCCCAGAACACCGTTCTTATTTGACAGATTGACAGCCAAGTCAAATTTGATGTCGCCCCAAGATACAACTTTGATCGATTTTGTTGCCGAACAGAAGGCCAGCTTTTCCTCTCGTCGGGAATAGTTTGGCACTCTCACAGGACGTAAATGTAATCACAACCACGATCACAAAAGGCCAACCTCTTACCCCTTTGAGAGTGCTCGTGTTAACAACAGCAGTTCTCCATCAAGCTGTGTAACATAGGCAAGGTAGGAGGGCCCGGGAGTGCTATGTTTGGAGATAAAAGCTCATACTAGAGTTACGATGCTGCGGCACAGGTGAGGTGTAGGACTTGCAAACTGTTGTTTCGCACAGAAATGGATCCGTAGAAAGCAATCGAGGCTATAAGTCGGTATATTAGTACACTGCGACACTTTGATCTTATCACTAACAGATTCACATATACGCTCAGCTCCCCCGTGGTCTATTTCTTAGAGAGTTTGTGTATCATTAAGAGCGTAAACCCCCTACAGGTTCTCTGCATCAACGGTTCGCAGTGTGTGACCCCGCTGCACCAGGAACCGAGACATGCCCTCTAGAATTTTTACATGTGAAAACACTGTGGTGAGAGAAAAATGCGGATCTTTGGAAAGAAGCTCTCACCTCTTAATATCAGAGGGTGTATGATCAACAGCTACTAGGCGGCTTGAAAAATCTTACAGATGACGACAACAGCAGAATTCGGTCAATATTAAAAATTTCTTACTCTATGTGGGCAGCCGGCGAGGGTAAGCAGTTAATCTGTTGTTTCTACCTAGTATCCAAGTAGGTGAAAGACCCATCACGTGATGGCGATTAGCAAGATCGATCCTTCACCGTCTTCTCGAACACGTACCAGCATTCCTTTCACCAAGAACTCCAGTCCCCTTTCCTATGAGTTGTCAGTGAGACTATAGTACCGGTCCTGTGCACATTTAGTCAGGCCGTATAAATCGCTGCATTTCCCAATCTTTGAGCCAGCACTCTTGATGTTGATACTCAACATACCAGCTGGCGTTCAATGTTCATCATGATATGCTTGTGTTGCTTCCACAGCTTGGTTGGAAAATGAGCGTGTTGGTACCTGACAGACTAATTGCCTCTACGAGAATAGCGTAGTGGAAAGGCTTTTACGTCGCGTTTGCTTCATCGGCTGCACAAGAGTGATAGCTGGTGAAACCTGATGGATAATTTCAAGGCGTTACTTGGCGACCGATTGAATTCCGATCACCCAGGAACCTTGAAATCTTTTGAGATAGCAACCCAGCTTTACTAATGGGTCAAGCCTGCATCAAACCAACCTTATATCTTGCGAATTTGACAAGGCGTTTCTTCAAACGTGAATTCACATTCTAATCTCAAGTCAAAGCATTGTCAAATAAGAAGTGTGTCTTCAAGGATTGCCATTACAAGAGCAAAGGATATCTACAAGAAGTTTCCTAGAAGCATCAAAGAATTCCACGAACATCCTGGATGCGCCTGTCATCATAGCCTAACGCCCTTTCCGGCTGGCTCCACAGGTATCTCGTACATATGCAGTAATTACATCTACTCTCGTCGCTCGTTCCGCTTGCTTTGCTCATTTCACTCGCTATCATCACCAATGAGCTTCGCGTAGTCTTCTGCAGAAGCAAAAGTGGGCAGCTGCTTGAGCTTTCTCTTCTTCTTTTTCCTGCCGTCTTTGCCGTCGTCGTCTTCTGTATCACCACCCATGTCGAGATCAATAGGGATGTCATCCTCGTCATCCATGAAGCCGTCTTCGTCGTCAAGGTCAAAGTTCTCGAAGTCGTCATCGTTGTCATCAGCTGGCGCGGGAGCTTCGGCCTCCTCATCATCGCTGCCAAGGTTCAGCTCCACGCCAGCATCCATTGTAACGCCTCCCTCTGCGTCCGAGTCGCTCATCATGTCATCCATGTCAATGTCGCTGAAGTCGTCATCGCCGCCGTCGCCCTCAACATCTGGTCGTGACTTAACAAGCGCCTTCCAGATCTCGTCCTCGCCGCTCTCATCATCGCTGTCACCCGCATCCTTCTTGCTCTTCTTCTTCGCCTTCTTGTCGGCCTGCTTGGCTTTGCCGGCTTTCTCAAAGTAAGTGTGGAAGAAGACTTCATCGTCGCGTACATCGTCAACCTTCTTGCGCCAGAAAGACTCCGAGTTGAGCGGATCGTGAGTGCGATCGCCGTCGCGCGCTGTGATAAGATAGTCTGCTGCCTTTGAAGTACCGGACATAGGTTGCATGATGGAGGAGCCATGTACTCCTTGAGCCTTGGTCTTCGCGTTGCGGAAGGAGAACTTGTCGAGGAAGTTCATGAGGGTATAGATAGTCGGGTCAGGCTTCTCCTTGATGAGTTCTTGGTGGACGATCTTGGATGCTAGGACGTGTACCGAGGGGTGGTAGTGTGCTTGCAGCGGCAACAGCTCCCACAGACATGACAGGTCTGCTTGAGCATGTTCAGGGTCTCGTTTACGAGCGTCATATGCAGGCTTAACAGGCTTCTCCTCCTCCTTCTTTTCTTCGCCGTCCTCTGGGACATCCTCAAAATGCTCATCCTCACCATCATCAACGTTGTCTTCTGGTGTTGTTATCATCGCCTTGATACTGGGGAAAGTGGTAATGAGCTCATTGACAAGGTAAAGAACACCGCAAATGAAAGGAGGTTCATGCATGTGAATAATCTGGAGTAGACGCTTGACGAATGCTTTGACGCGCTTGATGCTGGTGTCCGCTTTGAGCGATCGGTAAAGAAGGTTGAGGTACATGATGTGCTTGGATGTCGTGATGAGTCGAGGATCAAGAAGAGATTCATACAGCGTCCGGTAGAATCGGTCGGTAGAGATATTCTTGGTGACGGATATTTGCTGGATGAGTGTCATGGCCTGGATGCCAGTGTTGAAGTTGGAAGAATGAGTGACCTGATAGATGGTATTGAGCTGATCCTCGAATTTGGCGTCATCTGTCTTGGCGAAGGGGAAAGCACGGTTGACACCTGTAAGGATGGCAGATATCAACTTCTCTCTTGACTCATCAGCGACCTTGAAAGCCATCGTAGCCTCCTTCTCAGCCTTCTTCTTCGCCATCTTTCCAGGTGCGCTCCCACCTCCTTGGATGTGGCCATGTTTGTTCAGCACTGCAACCTTCTTCTCCTCTTTCTCGTGATCCTTCTGTTTCTTGAGCAGACCAAGGAAGATGCTGAAGTAAATCTCCAGCAATTTATTCGCGACTTCTTGCTCCTTCACACTAAGGACGGTCTGGTTGAGAGTGATGATAGCGTAGTATTTGGCGTGCGCGCTCTGGTTTGGTCGGAAGATCAGATCTGATTCAATGGAGTTAATGATGACGCTCTTCATCAGCGGATGGGTGATCTGCAGCTGGAGCAGCAGGTATGATGCCCGCGATGAGACCTTCTTCTCTTTGTCTCCAAGTTTGTTGATAAGCAACCTGAGCAAGTTCTCTTCCTGCTCTGGTTTCTCTTTCAACAGCTCCCAAACAAAAGTCACGGCGCGGTTTCGTGAGTACTCGACTTCGTCATTGGTCCAGCCCTCAATGATCTTGAGCATTTCGAAATATTGCTTCTTCAACCAATCCTCGTACGACCAGGCAATCAGGTGGATCTTCTGTAGCTCACCAGGCAGCTTCTCACCGTACTTCCAGTGCATGTTTTTTCCCTGCAACGCGCTCAGAAGGCCGGGTTGTCGTGCAAAAGCCTTCAGCTTCCGATCTGGTGGCAGCAAAACACCCTGTCCCAGAAGATCCTTTAGTGCGGCCAAGGCCATCATGGCAGCACTCCTGCTCTTCTTCCGCGACAATCCCAGTAGTTGTTCAAATGCCTTGGTGGTATGTAGGGGCGATTCTTGGACTAACAGTGTCAGAGCTGAGACTTTGTCCTCCATGGTACCAGATGCCATAATGGTGGACATAAACTTGTGCGATGCATCCTTTGACATGTGAGAAGCAGCATATTCAGTCGTCTCAGCCTCCAGAAGCTCGTCAGCATAGGCATGAAGATCGTCAAGGATGTATTTCGGGGGTATCGTAGGGTTCTCAACAATAGGAAGTTGCGGCAACTCGACGGTGTGCCATTCTGGTTGCACCTTGAATAGCTGACACATATGTTAGCTTGTAATTTATCGAGGATTTGGAAAGAGCCCGTACCAGTGTCGACCGCTTCTTTCCAGCATCTCCACCTTTGCGCGCATCTTTCCTGTCGTTCTTCACCCGATCTTGGCCCGAAGGCGGCTTCGTGAAGCCATCCTTAGTCTCAGCATGGGTCCGCTTCTTCCCCATTTGAGTTTTCTGACGTCGCGGGGTGTATCGCTGCAAGGTCTATCAGAGGGGATACTCTGATACGTCTTTGACCTCGAACACGCCGTTTGCGACAGTCGCGTAGTTCGAAATTTGAGATACGCACGGACCCACGGTGAATCGTTTCGCCTCGCGCCCGGAGCGCTAGCCGATATAAGCTTAGTACATTCCATGGGTGTGTTCATTGCGGAACTGGTTGAGATCTCCGGATTAGTGAGTCAACACGGCGAAGCTCTTCAAGTGCTTCAGAGGAGTTCAAGCTACTTTTAAACGACAACCAAAGCTCGTCCAAAATCAATTGGATTTCTCTACCACTCGCTACTGCATCTCAAACTACCCCTCCATCTACCCCGCGGACTTTTGCAATACCTGCTTAGGTAAAGCATCAAGCACAATTCAAGTACGGCTACAGCCAGTATGGCCTCCACAATATCAACAGCAAACGATGAAGACCCCAAGGTCTCAATCACACCACTTCTCAAGCGACTTTGGCATGAGTCTCCATCGACAAAACCAACCGCAGATGAGATCGCTGCAGCACTTTCCTTGATCTTTACAAACAGTCTATCAGAGGTCCAGATGGGTGCTCTGTTGACATGTCTCCACTTCACGGATCAAGACAGACAGGCTGAGGTACTTGCCAAATGCTCAAAGGCTATGCGAGATTTTTCGACAAAGATCGACTTCCAAACGCTTGGCCAGGTTCTCCAGAAACGTGGAAGGAAAGAGGGAAACTATCATGGTGGCCTGGTAGGTATTTTTATCAGCTCGATTGAACACATCATATCTGTCACTTCATTCGGAACGCATCGAGATACATTCTGACAACTACTGATATTCTTTCCAGGTGGACATAGTTGGCACAGGAGGTGACTCCCACAATACCTTCAACATCTCAACAACATCTTCTATCCTCGCTAGTGCGCTCCTCATGGTCGCAAAACACGGTAACAAAGCATCAACATCGCGCTCAGGTTCGGCAGACCTTCTGGCATGTGCTCCGCCCAAGGCTCCAATAATCACAGCGGTTGCACCTAGAACCATTAACGAAGTCTACTCGGAATCTAATTATGCCTTCCTGTACGCGCCAATCTTTCACCCTGGTGCAAGACATGCTGCTTCTATTCGCAAGCAGCTCGGTTGGCGTACAATTTTCAATCTCTTGGGACCTCTTGCGAACCCTTTGCACGAACAGATTGAGGCTCGAGTACTCGGTGTAGCGCGTAAAGAGATTGGTCCTGACTTTGCTGAAGCACTCCGTCAATCTGGTGCTCGTAAAGCATTGGTCATGTGCGGCGAGGAAGAGCTAGATGAACTTTCCTGTGCAGGGCCGACACACTGCTGGCGTCTCCTTGAGAACTCATCTGGCGAAGTCGATATTAATTTCTTCAAGCTCTCACCCGAGGACTTTGGACTTCCAACTCATCCACTGAGCGAAGTGTCGCCTGGTCAGTCACCGGAAAAGAACGCTGAGATTCTGATGAAGATTTTGACTGGCGAGGTTTCGCCGGATGATCCGATCCTGCACTTCGTCTACATCAACACCGCAGCTTTACTTGTTATTAGCGGTATCTGCGATGCGGACACGAGCAATATGGGTGAAGGCGATGATGGGAATGTCATCAAGGAGGTTGGGCCTGGTGGTGGACGCTGGAAGGAAGGTGTTCGGAGAGCGAAGTGGGCCATCTCGAGCGGCGAAGCGTATAGACAGTGGCAAAGCTTCGTCGAGGTCACAAACAAAGTGGCTTAGTAAACGACGAAAACTGTTGTATGGTTTTCATTCCGGAATTTTACGCTATACCTATATGCCCACAGCCAAGCACGAAGTCCGTTTCCTGACCTAAGCCAACCCTAGATATCTATCACTAACCGAATCCCCTACTGAGATACAAACCTGTGATGAACTGTATATGCTCACATATTGGAAATGCCAGGGGTGGGTATGTGTATCGGATCGTGAGGCTTGTGGTAACTCTTGGTCCATCCAAAGAAGTCTCCGGTGGACTGGCACCGCGATGGGCTTAACAGGAGGCGATATGCAACGTGCTGGCTCTGGTGTGAGAGGATTTTAGGGCTGTCAGGAGTTGTCTGTATTCCTTTTTCAAAAAACTCCTGAGCTCATGTGTATGACGAGTTCTAAACTCAGATGGTCGGAGGATAGCAGTTTAGTGGAGCCTCGCATCGAAAAGGTCGACACACGTGCCCTATCATCGTTTTGAACGCACATCTGAGCACTTGTTTTTCTCATGAAGGTAGGCTCAGCAGCGTTTGGCCATGCAGTTTATTTCCAAGGTAGACGGTTCTTTTCGAAAGTAGCGTATGTGGTGATATAACTCAAGTACATACTAGCTGAAAGGTTTTCTCATAGAGTTTTTCCTATAGGCAAGAGTCTGCGTGGCCACATAGGCACACCACAGACGGTAAATAGAGCAAATAATAATAATAATAATAATAATACTAGCTGACCCGTTTGTTTAACTCTAATACGCGCCTCCTCTGACTTCATAATTCTCGCCCTCCACAACACCTACTTCCAACCCACCCCAAACCTCTCCATCAGCAGCAATTTCCAGGCCTGTGATCTTAGTCGCACCGGCGTCAAGACCCCACAGTGAGACAGCGAGATAGTTGGTACCACGGTAGTTCAAGATACCTTCAGGAACAGGGAAGTTCGTCTGGGGCCCAACGTTACTAACATATTTGCCATATTGCCATCCATTGACGTAGAGCTGCACCCTGTATGCAGGAGCACTCGAACCAGAACCAGTGCTGTTGCTGCTGGTACCGTTTGTGAAAGTGAAGCTGATAGGGATATCGTAACCAGTAGGTAGGTTGAGGTTGAACTCAGTAGCAAAGAAGCCAATGCCAGGTGTACCAATACCATCTACGACAGGACCTTTACTAGCCTTCCAGCCAGCGTTAGCGGATAGAGCGCCAGGCTGGTGCAAACCGTTACGTTCGGCGAACAAGCCGCCTTCGTTGAGCGGACCGCGCGCCATATCGATGTAGTCCTCACCGCCAAGGTTGCCTGTCAGCTTCCAGGAAATATCGGACTGGCTATGGCCTGCAAGATTATAGTCCAAAATGCCTCGGGGATTCTTGCCAGTCTCTGTACCAATAGTCCAGGTCTGATCAAGGCCCTGATTATCAATAACGACAGTAATGATATATTCCTTATCGGCAGTCAGTTTGGGGAGGGTGAAAGTCGAGTTTCCGTTGGTAGCAGCATCATAGCCACGCCATGAACCAAGGAACTGATCGCCGATCCAAATAGAGGAGCCGAAAGCGGATCCACCTTGGGTCCAAGCGTAGAAGGTCGTCTCATTACCAGTTGCCTTGAAGGTACCGCGGTAGAGCAGAGTACCAGTGTGAAAGCCATAGTCAGAGCTGTACAGAGATACAGGGGTTGTGAGGGGTCGTAGTGAGTTGTATGTCTTTTTCAAGTCCGCAACCTTCCACTTGCTGTCGTCGTAGTCGGCCTGGATCTCGGGCAGTGTGTCGATATACTTCCACTCAAGTTCATTGAGCTTGGGAATATTTATCTCCGCCTTTGGGTATTCGACAGTGCCGCCCAGAGTGCCTGCTTGCGAGGCTTCGATGCTGATGTCTTTACCGTTAAAAGTAAGCTTGGTGACGGAAGAGGGTGCACCAATGATCTCAATGGGTGTTGTAGCATTCAGATCTCCGGTAAGAACCAATGTATCACCATTGACCTTTGCAGTGCGGGTCAAGTAGCCAGCTTTGAGGATGATAGGGTTCGATGAGTCGTGAGGCGCTTGATCGATCGCCCAGTAGTTATATGCTTCATTGCGGTCAAGGATGTAAACATAGATGAAGTTGCTCTCCACGCCAATTTTAGCAACCTTTCTTCCACCATCGACGTTAAAGTTGAGCACGGTACAGCCTCTTGTAGTGACGCTTTCCACGTTACCTTCGAGCACCTCCAAACCGGTGACGGCAAGGGCCAGCTCATGAGTCTCGCCAGGACCACCGTACACGACGAGCACAGTCTTTTCATCATACTTGTGCCATGTAAAGATCTCGGCAGTCGAGTAGACAAGTGTGGCACCACCAATGTCGTAGTTACTGACGTGGATCTTGGAGTCGCGCCCGTTAAGGGTGAGCGAAGTGCCGTTCACTTGAGGAACTGTAATGTTACCGAAAGCAGTAGTAGACATCTTAAGCTTGTAGGTGGTTGAGTCGAGGCTGTTGTATTTTGAATGGCGGACAAAATAAAAGTTAGTGGTATTGGCAAAGGCAGGCGTGACAGTCAACGCCTGGGTATCGGTCCAAGTCGTATTGGAAGCGTTTCCTCGAGCTGCAGTCAAGTAGGCAGGGCTGACTTTGAAGAAGTTGGCTTGCAGCTTCTGCTCAGAGTATTTCTCACGGTCCACGCGGCGATCTTCGCGGATGATAGCTGCATAATCATAGGAAGTGTAACCGCCAGGATGTCCAAGGTTACCCCAATTTGTTCCACCGTAGGTCATGTACAGGTTCAGAACAGTGACTCCGAAGCTGTAGAGATTCTTGTAGAAAACTCGCTCGAACTCGGCATTGACGAGAACACCGCACTTGTCAAACCCTGGACCACCCCAAGGGTCGAAACTACCAGCCTGGAATTCAAGGATAGAGTACGGAGTGTTAGGACTTTGCTGCAAATGCAGCTGATGCCAGTTTGTGGGCAATGCGTTATTTGGCCAAACGGTTGGGTTCGCACAATCGAAGCCCAATGGATAGCCATCGTGACCATAGATATCAACGACTGCCGGATAACCAGGCGCAGTCTCGATTGGAGCATTGTAGCCCTTTGGCGAAGCATCATTGCTGATAAGGGGGACAACTACACCAGCATTGCGAAGCTGGTCCTGCACATATTGAAAGTACTCAGGATCTGGGAAAGGCTTGATCGCTGATGTTGCTTGGGTATACTCATTCTCAGGTTGTACCAAAATGATGGGTCCGCCGTTGGTAATCTGGGCTGAAGCAATCTTTGCGCCGACATTTTTCATGTAGTTGTCCGTTGCTGCAAGGAAGTCCGGGGCTCTTGTCCTTAAAGTACCGTTGACCCTCTGGATCCATCCTGGGAAACCTCCACCTGACGACTCAGCATTGATATAGGGACCAGGCCGAGCAATGAGATAGATGCCAGCCTCTGATGCAGCATCAAAGAAGGGCTGAAGGTCAAAGACACCTTCTTCGCGGTATTGACCAGGCTTTCCCTCAAGTAGAGCCCAATCTACATAGAAGGAGACACCATTATAACCGAGGGCCTTAATCTTCTGGAAAAGATCGAGATACAGATCCGGCACCGGAAGCCTACGCAATATCAGCAAAGATCACTTTAATAGATTCGTAGCAACTGACCGGTATGGATGCACCTCGCCCGAGTAAAGGAAGATGCGCTCGCCCTTCACGAATATTGAGTCCTTGTCCCAAGTTACAATATCCTGTAGAGCCTCTCTCTTGTATGGAGTGATCCATTGATCAGGCGAGAAAGCAACAGCTCTTGCTGCAGACCCAACAGCAAGGCATGAAAGCGCGGCTGCCCCACTGAGCTTCAGGATGTCTTTCATATTGACCGAGAAGCAGAGAATATCCTGCCGAATCCATTCACTGGGCGAGCTTCTTCTTTGTACTCCTAGCAGCTCGGCATGCCCACCGATTCATTAGCCAATGCCATCCTACTTGTGCCTGGTAATGACCGAATGATTACCGGACTAGTCTGAATGTCACCCGAGTTGCGCGCTTTTCCATATCTTCCTTCAGTCCTCCACTGCACAGAACAAAGACTGCATCGCTTTACATTGCAGCCCTGACAATAGTAAACTCATAATAGCATGGATAGCACAATTCCACCAATGTCAGCGCTGACGGCTCTTCGGATTTGGGGGATGTGATGACGCAGGCGGGGAATGATGGTCACAAACGGCTGAGCCGCTACGGAATGCGGAATGTCAATGTGACGATCAGCGGGGTGGCGCTGGGGTGGGAGCTTGTGTTCTTTCGCGCGAAGCTTGGAACATGGGGTTATCCGCTCCATGTTAAGTAACACACCCGCTGACATATGAATCCTTCCGGCTTTTGGCCGAGGTATGGTCAAGTTGTTGAAGAAGGAATGCAGATGACATAACATGGGGTGACAGGGTATCGATTGCATCGATTTCCCAGGCTTCTAATGTTCAATGATCAACGATATTTGGCGGCGGTGACGACCAGTACCATTATGCTATCTCAGAAGAGTTGGCATAGAGTGGCTGAAGTGAAAGCAAGATAACCAATAACTCTCGTGAAGCTCTGGAAACTTCATGATACTCAGAATGGCATCAGACGTATATACGCCAGCAGCTGACAATTCTCTACAGATTCTCTGGGTTTTCCTTATATCAACAATAGAATCTGTAAAGTCGTCGAAAGATTAAACTTCACTCACTATATCTCGCTATTCCACATTTGTCTAGCTTGCCTAAATACACAACATGATGGATTACACAACAGTCTAGCAGAGCAGAACCACACCGCGATCCACGGCTGTTCAAACTACCAGGAATGGCAGGACAGTTTGTAAAGCTCTCAGAGATGCCAGTGCATTCACCCATTTCTCCCCCACCATCTACACTTGCTCAGCTCGCGTTGGCTGGCTGCACCACAAATCCTTCAGCCATTCCACAGGGAGAAACGGCGGGTGACTGATAGAAGGGTAGCCTTTGTTATCTTATCATCTTGTCCAAGGAACAGTAAATCTTTGAATCTATCGAATCACTTCAGAAAATGAGTTAGGTGCATGGTTTCAGGTACTTTATTCCTGTAGCCAACGCGTGTTTATGCCTTCCTCAAACCGAAGTGTCGTTGTGCTGTTCACTTCAGCAATCTGTGGGACTAGAAACCTTCCTGAAATGAGAATGAGCTGTGCGGATTGAAAGAAAATAGAATGCATTTTGAGTAAAAGGCGAATGCGAAAGCAAGGGCATAGGGAGTTGACTTTGTAATCCTGAACACCAACAGTGCGGAATCTTGGCATCTTTCCAGTTAGTCTGCAACAGCCTCAAACGGGGTTACACCAAACTTGGTGTTCACTTCTTCAATTCCTCTCTCAGGCTCCAAACGCCATGGCTAATCTGCATTTCAAGCTTGTACTCGCACCAACCATCTATGCTATCAATAATATTTACAACACCGATTCACCTCTTAGTTGCTTTGACGTTTTCTCTACGTCTGAGTTTACGCCTATTCTCCTATTCATAAGCGCTCAGATCTAGAGGTACACTGCTCCCTCGCCCTGCACGATATCTTTTTGGTCCGCCCGTGAATGGTCTCGGCGCAGGAAATGAATTCTCAGGCTGAAACCTCCACCGCAAGTCGTGAACAGGCACAATCTTGCCTTTCTGCCCGGATGTTCCTCCACTTATCGTGCCAGTTGGACTACGTAAGTTTGATCCGCCGTTTGATAACGTGTACATGCTTGCATCCATGGTAGATCGAGAAGGCACTTGCGAGGTTGGTCGACTCGGCGCAATGGATGACGGAGGGAGAGGTGCCAATGCAGATGGGGGAGGTGGTGTTGGCGCTGCTGCAGGAGGTGGTGGAGGGGGGGCCGCAGGGGATGCACGACCTTGGCCAAATGCATTTCGTGCTGCTTGTTCTGCAAGCGAGGGTATATGTCCGTTCGTCGGTGGCGGGGGTGCAGGTATCGAAGGCGATCGTGATCGAGAACTATCATACCGATATGGATCGTAGTCGTCATCGTCTTCTTGCGGTCGAGGCGCTGGCGGCGCAGATGGTGGGGGAGGTGGTGGAGTCAATCGTGAAGGAGCTCGAGGTGCTGCCGATGGCGGCGGTGGAGGTGGAGCAGGAGGCACGACACCTGGTGGAGGTGGCGGTGGTGCGGACGGTATTGATGACGGCGGTGGAGGCGGAGGTGCGGGGGGTGCACTGCCTGGTACTGGAGGTGCTCGAGCAGGTGATGCTGGTGGTGGAGGAGCCATTCCAGACGGCTTTCGAGACGATGGAGGTGGAATTGGTGGTTTCTTGCCAATCGGTGGAGGTGGTTTAGGTTTTCCACTTATGCTTGATGCCAAAGAGCCAACAGGTTTGAGCGGAGGTCTAGCACCAGGCATAGGTGGCGCTGGGGGCGCACCCCCAGGTGGCAGCGGAGGAGCGCCTGGCGGTCGTGGGGCTATTCCTCGTGGTGGTGTAGGCGCTGAACTTCTTGTTTCTGGGTCTGACATGTATGGCGACTTGGTATCAGCACCTGTGTTTACTCCTCCAGACTTCCTCAATTTCGGCATGCCACCAGCAAACAGTCCTCCCAACTGTGGAGGTGCAGCCAGACCACTATCTCCTCCTGTGTCACTATTGCTTCTTGCTCGATTTCCCCCTCCTGGTACGGGCGGCGCGAGTCCCCCGGGCGGTGCAGGTGGCCTTCCCATGCCAGGAACTGGCGGCGCCCCCCCTATCGCTGGGGCTGCATCCTTGACCTTTCCAACCATTGGTGCTGATCTGTCATTCACCACCCCAACCTTTCTTAGCTTCAACCCTTTATTAATATCGCCCAACAACGCTCCCTGTGATATGTTAGTTGGAGCTCGATGCTATGCTAACGCCAATGTATCCGGCCATATATCATAGATATAGAAGATGGCTGACATACTCTTCCTGCACCTGAAGGTGGTTTCCCTCCTGGTGCCTTCATTCCAGGCATTGGTGGCGGTGGTGGAGGTCCACCAGCACCCCGTCCCATAGGCGGCATGGGCGGAGGAGGTGGAGGGCCTGGCATTACGTCGTGTGTCCTCTTATTGTCCCGGTAAGTTCCTTCTCTTCCCTATAAATATTTCAGGCAGTCTGGTGGTATCCTGGTGCCTGGAGCCGCGTGTCAGTGTGTAGAGTGTGTCGTGTTCGTTGGTTGGGTTCCAAGGCACATTGTCAGTCGAGGATGCCAGCTCTTGGCGAACGACCGCAGAACCGCAGGTTTCGTCACTTCTAACTTAGGCTCGGTTCACCACAAAGCTCGCCAACCACCATGAATCCGGGGAGTCTGCCACTGCGCGTGCAATCACGCCCAATGTGTCAACTGTGTGATTACGCGCTGCTGCAGCCTGTATCGAGGCGCGCATTTCTGACTGCATCGACCCTGAAGACCCCCTCGATACGGAGGCAAACTGCACGAACACAGACTCCTATGCCCCGGATCTCTGCTCGTCGTATTCAAACTGTATGGCGAAATGTCGAGAAAACCGATTTCCCGGAGAATGTTAACCCTCAGTCAACATCAGAATCGATTGCTGCGGTGAAGACACGGCTTGTAGAAGTCGAGACACAGATCAAGAGCATCTTCAACTCAAATAAGGTTGAATCAGAGAGGACCATTCATGGAATATTAGAAGGATTGGAGGAGATTGCGGTTTCTGCAATAGCAATTCGGGCACGGCAACCACCTCCTACGAAAACGACGATCAGACAGAGCTCTGCTGGCGCCATACTTTCTGGACTCGACAGCGAGGAGACACCTAAACAGAAGAAACCGTATGCAAAACCCCTTGGCTTGAATGAGCTTCCGACACCAACGTACCTCTCGAAGCTTGCTGAAGGCCTGCTAAAGCACCCAAACGTCTTCATTGGACCGAACGTTCTCAAAATCTACATTCGCCTACAACGCCTTCTCAACCGCCCTCATGCAATTCCAGAAATTCTTTACCTTTACGCTAACAAGCCGGTCCCGCAAGAGGGCTCCTCTCCACCTAAGTTCTCGAAACCCTCACCCAAGGCTGCATCACAAGCCATCCCTGCCGACCTTGCCGACGAGTCCCTCACAGCTGCCATCGAAGCGAAGGATCTTTCTCTTGCTCTTGCAGTCGTCGACCACACCTACCGTGCTCCAGCTTGGAAGCGGCACCGCATGCTTACCAAAATGGGGCTCCCTAGTGTGCTTGCCGCTATGACCCCACTCGCCATCTACATGATTGCCCAAGAAATTTCCGTGTACAGCGGTTACATCGACCCCTGGACATTCAAATTGTATGCATTTGCTGGCCTCAGCACATACGCCATGTGCACCGGTACACTTGGCTTCGTCGCTCTGACTACATACAATGACGACCATGACAGAGTCGTCTGGAGACCCGGTGTACCTTTACTGGACCGCTATGTCAGGGCCGATGAGCGTGCGGCCCTGGATCGTATAGCGTGTGCGTGGGGTTTCAAGGAAGTGTGGAAGAGGGGTGATGAGGAGGGCGAGGATTGGGAAGGGTTGAGGCAGCTGTGCCTGCTGAGAGGGATGTGGTTGGATAAGCCTGATCTTATGCCTGGTATGAACCCTGGGCGATAGACCATTGGTAAAGAACAGAAGTTTGTATCAAGATACACTGTACAATATATCAAAATCTTACGTGTGGAAGACCATATTTTGTTTGCTTTCAACCAACTTTACCCATTTTCGAAATACGTCTGTCACAATCCATCGATGCGCTGACGGGCTCTGCAAGGCACCACATCACATAAATAACCAAAGTCGCCAAAATAGGATATTAGTAAAGTGGCCTGATGCGACATCCAAAAAGCTACAAACGTACAGTGGAGTGCATCGTGAATACGAGTTACAGCTTAGTCGCTGGAAAAATAGGTAAGTAACATGGTTGTGTGAACCAAAAAACGACACCTGTGTGATTCGAACACACGCTCCCGAAGGAATTGGCTGACTTTCATTCGAAGGAAATGATAGCAGGCCAACGCGTTAACCACTCCGCCAAAGTGCCCTAGCTGATTTGATGGTAGATATGCTCAAATACAATTAAATATACATGAATAATTATTCAACATGTCATCGATTCAAGGCCAATGGTCCTTCGACTTCATCGACCTTTTTCGAAGGCGCAAACTGTCTATCTTATCACATGTCCTCGTAATTCTTGAAGTAAAAAAATGTAGGCCTTTTCGTTCTCGTTGCACAACGGAAACTGTTGTAGGTGAAAATGGGTTGAGGAACATTTGGATAGATATACGTACTTAGCGCACCTTTGCAATACATCGCATGAGCTTGTCCCGGTCCAACACCTTCGCTGCCTTATGTACCATCAACTAAAGAGAAAACAATAAAGATATGTGTTCATTGTTAAACTTTGTTGTGTTGTTCAGGTGCGAATTCCAGTCTCACAATAGTTTGTGAGCGAGGGTCGTGGATAATCAGGTGAACAAATTCATGATTGAAACGATTATATTCACAATAACTAGAAGGAAGATCAAGTCGAGGTATAAGTTGACAGGCAATAGTATCTAGAGGTCTAAGAGAAGGTTACTGCTGAAGCTCTCTGTGGCAGGTTGGATGATCGATGAGAGAAGTGCAGATACCATGTGCAAAGGGACTGTCCTCTATCTCGGCGACGTTATTCACAGGCACCCTCCAATACCCAGACTTGGCTCATACACCAGTATTTAAGATATTTTCAGCTTAACTCAGAAATTCAGTCTATTGTGATGAAACCAGTGCATATATCCGGGACCGTAGTGCTAGTCGTTCCTGAGTGATGTGAGATGGCGTGCAATTGAATTTAACGTCTTATCTGAGTCCTAGACTACTGGAGACGAGACATCCAAGTCTCGTGTGATATTTTACCCTCACAAACTAGTAAAACAAGCCACTCTGGCAGCTGGGTCTAAAGATACATGTGTTTTTGTAACAATTTAGTTAGAATGAAAGTAGGGAAAAAAAATGTGTATATGGGTGGTTTCAGCCATCCTCGATGCAGCATGGTGCCGGACTATGCATGCAGTGAGTTGGATCAGGGCGCCTCAGAGCGAAGTCAAGGTCTTTTTGACATTTCATTGGCGGCTGGTATGATCGGTTCGGCCACTGTATGAAGAGAACACTGATCTTACAGCAGTATGCTTCATAATCAGAGGTTTTTCTGTACCGTAAGAGCACTTCATATTTAAAGTCTGCGATCAGATTCTCTGTGGTACTACGCAAAGTCGCCACGTGATGACTCCAGTGCGAGAAAGCGCGATAGGACCGCGTGTGGCAAGGCTAGCATCTCTGGAACCATACCCGGGTGTAGTAAAGGCCCTACTGATTGCATCATTCGGACATATTGGCGCGTTTCTGTGACCACCAGTCTCATCGAATGGTTACGAGTATGCGCAGAGCGATGGCCTTCATACCTGGAACCGTGAGATATTGCGTCGCCCTTCTGAAGTTGACGGGCTGTGTGCCTCACCATTCGCGAGTCTGTTGGCTTCTTTATTGCCAGTTATGCCAGTGTCACCTGCAGCCCGGTTTATTCTGATATCAGGGACTCCTACGGCTCCGTGACATGCTAAGAGAGTTCCACTGTGGCGATTGGGATGCACTACTCTGTGGACATTGTGAGTGAGCGAAGGACCTGCTGAAATAAGATTTGTCAGAATGTAGGGATTCCAGAAAGATTTTGGGCAAGAGAATCAGGTACATGTAGAGAGAATCTCAGGAAATAGACTATGTGATGAATCGGAATTATAATTCGTCAGCTATTTAGATTGGTGATGAGCAGGAGGAACACCAGTATTGTTCCAGAGAAGCAAAGGATTCGTAGCGGTTCCACTATCACTTCACCTATTCTGGAAGGCGTCTTCCTGATGTCTGGATTGGTAAGCACGTTCTTGGTAAGATAGCCTTCGCTATAAAGGTTGCTGGAGAAGGTAATCTCACCCTGCCGACAAGTGTAGAAGGCATCAGATACCAGATGGCGAATAGCTGTTGATCGTATTGAGAAAGCTCTGGGTGTTAAAGCCACGGTACTGGGTATTGGTAATGGACCTGATTCGAAGGATGTGTATTCGACTAGAAGTGGATGGTTGTGTACTTTTTTGTGCAAAATACTTTGTGGTTCAGAGGCCGGTATGTCGTAGGGACGAGTCTTTAGACCACTCGAGGATTTGCGGGACGTTTTGAGACTGTCGCAATCCGACAAGATCACTTGGTATAGAACCGTGAAAGGACCGGCTGACATCGAGGGTATCTGAGTTTGGCGGAGTTTTAGACATTGTCAACTTTTTAACTAAATTGGTACACGACGTCTCGTTGATGCTCCCTCCCATGATGCTCCTTATCCGTTCAATGTTTTCGCATTCTTGACTGAGCGACTCAAATCGCACATGTTATAGCACATGTTAGATAAAAGCCTCTGTCCTGATATCAGCCAGAATGTCGTGGCTTAGTCAATCATTTGATGTCGGCATGCGATGGTTTGTTTGTGACTGTGTAGGGCCGGCACTGTTCACGGATGACTTAGATTCTAATAACAATGAGGCTTGCAAGGAAACCCACCTGCCTGGCATATAAGGCATGCTATTATCCATACTGCCACCCATATCCCACCAGTTCTCGTGCCAGTTGCGGCCTATGAAGTCATTTTCCATGGCTCGCACATAGCCGAGAGGATCTGGATCGCCATCCATTGTCATTGGAAAATCAGGGAATACGTCAAAAGCGGATGGATCGATATCCGACAAAGTTCCGGTGATGGAGATATTACCAGTTTGCTGCTGTGTATTGCCCGGGTTCATAGGCTGCCCTTCGGCAGCAAGTGGTCTCTTGTTCCGTCGACCGTCCTGAATAGTTCGTGACACTTTGTTAAGTGCTTTGATTGTTTTTGCGAAAGGTTTGAGATCCGAGCGAATAGTTGTACTTGTGTGTTCCATAGCGTCGCCAATGTGTTCTAGTTGACGCACATCTGCCTCACATTCGTCTGGATCGGTGCAAGCCATAATATGCTCGTATAGGGTAAAGACGGCGCAGAAAGGATAGAAAAGAATGAAGCTGTGTCCTTCCATTAATATATCGCTCCTGAGATCCTTGGAGAAAAACCCAAACTTAGGCTGTGGACCGGGTGTCTGCGACTGTCTTGGGACAATATCAGACCTTGAAAATGAAGCAGCTCGAACTATTTAGAAGACAACAGATGTCTGGAACCCAATTTAAGGACTTTGATGGAGAATAGAACTTACTCAATAAAAACAAACTTCGACGGGTCGAGCTCTTGAGCAATGTCCGCAGCGTCAATTTGTTCAAAATCTAGTAGAGTGCCGACAACCTTCCGCGCTGCACGCACGGTCATGTTATCGACCATGTTTATGTTGTCAATCCGATTCGCAAGCCTCTTCAGCCCAATTATAGTAGCGTGGATGTTCATGATATGATCAGCGATGAGGCAGCGAAGCGGAAGCGAAGTGGCTGGATCCGTCATTATGGCGTCCATCTTCCATTCGGCCACCAAAGCCTCAATCTGACTGCAGCAATTATCTACTTTCTGTGCAACGCTGGATACTTGATGGTCTAGACTATCAATGTAGTTGATCAGTTCGGCTGTCTTTGCTAGGGTGCTAGTAAGCAGCAGGCACTAGCATTTTGTTGACAATAACTTGACACTTACCAGTACAACTCGTCCAAACGCATGCCAGCATAACCTGGGTAGCAGTTGGGTATAAGTTGCTTTTAGTCATAATTGGTGGAGGCTTCACTTTCTCAGGTGTCCATCGCAACTTGAAGTAGTTAGTTAGAATTAATGTAAGGATCAGAAAACGGTGTTCCGAACGCGATTAGGTTGAGCCAAATGTCTGATGTCACACTCGGAGACGCTCAGGTATTCCGTATATTGCTGACTTACCACAGTCGGTTTCCCATAGAACAAGCGGAACAAACAATCAGTTGACAAGATATGCCAGTACAGATACCGAACCGAGTCTCTTTTCTCCTCTTCTGCCACCGTCATAGCTGGGGTGACGTCGAGGTTGTCAATACCTCTACTCTTCAGCCAATGGCACGCTTTGCAATGGAATTTCCACGATAACTGATAGTCGAGGTTGCTGATTGCCACCCAAGCAGTCATTGCTGCTATGTGGCCATCCATGTCGGTATTAGTAGGCGAGTCCAACCATGCAGGCACATGCTCGAGCGCCTTCAGATACGCAGCCTGCGTGAGTGCATCTCCTGGGCCGCGGACCTGGTTTAGCCCATAATGAACCGCTGCATAGTACATCACGTAAACGCCAGGATCGATATTGATATAAGGCGAGCCAATGATGCTTGGAAGTGTTCTCAAAAGCTCGGTATCGAGGGCGTCCGCGAAGATTTCCGGGACTACAAGCGTTTTTACCATCGCGATGAATGCCTCGACACACTGTCTCGCTTCATCGGGTGTGATAAGCAGACTGACATTTGACCGGGACAAGTCTGGTCGAATTCTAAGTTTCCCAAGGTCTTCAAGAGCGTCACTTAATGCTGACATAACGTTGTCAATTTGTGGCATTGGTGTGCTGATTGGGGCGGCTTGAGATTGGAACTGGCGTCTGGTATCGTTTGCCATACGATATATCCAAGAGTCTTGTGCACTTTCGGGTGTATGGAAAGCAACACTTGGGGATGAGTCTACGGCAATAGTGTCCGAGCCCTCTGAGGCTGAGACAGAAAGTGAAGCTGGGACTGATGATGATGGTTGGTGTGTTGTAGGTCTAAGGTGATTGTCTGTGTTACTGATCTGCTTTTCAAGCAGCTCTATTCGATGGTTCAAAGACGTAACAGCAACCCTCTGTTGCGCCAATCGGGGCCGCTGACGTCGCTCTACGTATTGGCATTCAGTCTTCGCCGTTATACATTGGTGACAGATAGGATCGCCCTTATCGCACTTGATCTGTTTGTAGTTAGTACTTCTTAATTTTTTGTGACCCCAGAGGCAAGGAGAGTAACTGCAATAGGCCCCTGGATGAGGTATCATCACCCAGTATTCAGCCTCTCTACCTCATCCGAGATCTTCAGCTAGAATCTAGACATCAGTCGAAACGAATTGATGAGCAATGATTGTCTCGACGCCCTTGCATCTTCACCTTGTCCACAATGAACGCACCTTTTTGCGCTTACAACGCAGGCACTACGCAAGAAGTTTAGCGGATGTGTATTTTAGGATGCGTGAAGCACATACAGCGAGCTTCATGGTAGCCGCTCTCGTTGCTCCTGTCCTAACGCAGCTGCTCCTGCCTTCGGGCCCCGGATTTTTGGTTGTACCTGCGACTCCAGGTATGGAGCATGGCGTTAATTAGCAGTGCCAGGTTACTGGAGCCTATTCCAGCCAAGATTCTGATGAGATATGTGGTAACGATTTGCCAGCTAAGGGGTCATTCATTTGTGGTGTGTTGAACGTAAGGAGATTCGGAACTTCGGCGCACGGCCACCGCGGACAGCGTTGATGATTGACCAATCACACGCGGTCAGTAGCAATCCCTTCTTGGCAGGTAATGAGAGAAACGGACATTCGGTCCCCGCACAAGGAGTTACAACACCTCGATTTTCGCAAGATGGAAACCGTGGCCCACCTTCATCGTAGCAGAAATGCCAAAAGGGCCATGTAGAGGCTTGGCTTCGCCTTGGGCTGCCGGAAATATGACTTAGGTATTGCGCGGAACCCGCGCTTGTAGTTTTCCCCGGTACCTTCGTGAGACTCAGACAAATGAAGATTCTTATATATACGCCTTGTATACATATTATGAACACATACATCCTCTAAGCGTGTTCTTTGTCACCATGTCGGCTCCAACGGCGCTTGCGGAAAGAGTGGGCGATACCGATGCTGCCCTTGCAGAAAAAACCAAGCTTGAGTCCAGTTCAAGCTCGCAAGACGGGAAAACTTCTCTTGTAGGTCAAGATATACAGCATGAACAGGAGGTACTTGAGCTTGTTCGAGCATATACATCACAATCAACTCAGCATAATCATGGATCGCCCTTCGAAGCTATGGAGGGCAGTCGACTAGATCCCCAAAGCGACCGATTTCGAGCACGAGACTGGGCCAAGTCGTTTTATGAGCTACGTTACAGCAGCGATGGATCTATCGCCCGTGTTGCAGGTGTTGCTTTCCAAGGTCTCAATGTCTGGGGCAAAGGATCGCCTACTGACTTTCAGTCAACGGTTGGCAACACTATCCTGAAGCTCCCTGCATTATTCGGGAGAGGTATCCAGAAAATCGAGATTTTAAGAGATCTAGATGGACTTGTGCTGCCCGGTGAACAGCTGTGTGTGCTTGGACCTCCTGGGTAAGTGTGAAGTTTATGGGCCAGTCTGCCGTAGCTGACATGTCTAGATCTGGTTGCTCAACTTTGCTCAAGACTATCGCTGGCGAAACACACGGTTTTCAAGTCAGCCAAGGCTCTTATTTGAACTACCAAGGTGTCCCTGCAGTTGAAATGAATACCGCGTTTCGGGGCGAAGCAGTCTATACAGCTGAGGTGGATGCTCACTTTCCCCAGCTTAGCGTTGGGGACACGCTCTATTTCGCAGCTCTTGCCCGTGCACCACAAAAGGTCCCTGGAGGAGTGAGTCGAGAGCGATATGCAGCCCACTTGCGCGATGTAGGCATCCCAATACACACTCGCAACGTACACACATCAGCTAATGTGTTTGAAGGTTGTCATGGCTATGTTTGGAATTAGCCATACTGCCAATACCCGCGTTGGAAATGATTTCGTCAGAGGAGTCAGCGGTGGAGAGCGTAAGCGGGTGACGATTGCGGAAGCAACTCTAAGCTTTGCACCTCTACAGTGCTGGGACAATTCGACAAGAGGTAAGATAGCAATCTCAAAGATTATAATCAAATTGACCAATCCTAGGATTGGATTCAGCAAACGCAGTGGAATTCTGCAAGACACTCCGTACCCAATGTGATGTTTTCGGGACATCGGCTTGTGTTGCTATCTACCAAGCGCCACAAGCCGCCTATGATGTTTTCGATAAGGTTACGGTTCTGTATGAAGGTATGTGCACTGGCGATCACTTCTCTGTGAAGATGAGTCTAACTGTTCATCCTCTTTAGGGCGACAAATCTACTTCGGTCCAGCACGTGAGGCACATGAGTATTTTCAGCGTCTAGGGTTCGAGCGCCCGGAGTCACAGACGACTCCTGACTTTCTTACATCCATGACATCACCCTCCGAACGCCGCATCAAACCAGGATTCAAGGGTAAGACTCCCCAAACACCTGAAGATTTTGCGCGCTGCTGGGAAGAAAGCCCTGAGAGGAAGTCGCTCCTGCGTGACATCGAAGGGTACAAGCAAACTCATCCGCTCAAGGGTCCCGATCACGAGCAGTTCGTGAGATCTCGAATGCTTGAAAAATCATCAAAGCAACGCGAGAAATCCCCGTACACGCTATCCTATTGGAGACAGATTCGTCTTTGCATGTGGCGAGAATTCCAGCGGCTTAAAGGCGACCCTAGTGTGCCTATAGTTATGATTGTCATCAATTTTTTTGAGGCTCTCATTATCGCCTCCATCTTTTACAACCTGCCGGAAAGTACGTCTTCTTTCTTCATGAGAGGTGGCGTTCTGTTCATGATGGTCCTGTTGAACGCATTCGGTAGCATGCTGGAAATCATGAGTCTCTACGCGAAGCGTCAGATTATAGAGAAGGTAAGTCATTGTACCATATGCACACATCAACATCACGCCGACCTCAATCATAGCACAACCGGTACGCACTCTACCATCCAAGTGCAGAAGCTCTGGCCTCAATGATCATGGATATGCCATACAAGATCATGAACTCGATCGTTGTCAACTCCGTTCTCTACTTCATGGCCAATTTGCGCCGAGAAGTCGGGGCTTTTTTCTTCTTCTTCCTTGTTGCTTTCACGATGACTCTATCAATGAGCATGTTCTTTCGTTTGTTCGCATCCATGACAAAGACCATCGAGCAGGCTCTTGCACCCAGTTCGATTATATTGTTGTGCTTGGTATTATACACTGGCTTTGCGATACCTGTTAAGTACATGAGGGGGTATATGCGTCATCACAAGTTGGCTGTAGCATACTGACTTTGACCAGATGGGCAAGCTGGATCCGATGGATCAACCCAGTGTCATATGGGTTCGAGAGCGTAATGGTCAACGAATTCCACGACCGTCAATTTTCCTGCGCAACATTTGTTCCTTCTGGCCCTGGATATGAGAATGTTGCTCCAAGGCAACAATCTTGCGCAGTACAGGGCTCTCAGCCTGGAATGAACTACGTCAATGGTACTGCCTACATTGAGGCAGCCTTTTCGTATCAATGGAACAATCGTTGGAGAAACTACGGGATCATTGTGGCTCTCACCATTTTCCTGTTCCTTGCTCATCTCATCATGACGGAGGTCGTTGCGTCAGAGCGTTCTAAGGGCGAGGTTTTGGTTTTCCGACGCTCCAAGATGGCAAGGTTCAAACGTCAAAGAATGGACGAAGAGAATGGCAATAGATCTGCTCACCAAGGCGGGAAAGTTAGCAACAGCGACGTATCAGCAACTCAAGTCCAGAAGCAACAATCCGTATTTCATTGGGAAGGCTTAAATTACGAGGTCCAAATAAAGGGCGAAACTCGCAAGATCTTAGACTCAGTAGATGGGTGGATCAAACCTGGAACGCTTACAGCACTAATGGTAAGGAGTCCTAACGAAGTTGAATATCGGTCTAACACGCTACTAGGGAGTATCTGGTGCTGGTAAAACTACTTTGCTTGATGTCCTCGCAAGTCGCACGACCATGGGCGTTATATCGGGGAGCGTCTTTGTGGACGGACGGGAGCGCGATGAAAGCTTTCAGCGAAAAACAGGATACGCGATGCAACAAGATCTGCACCTTGCTACCTCGACCATCCGCGAGGCCCTCGAATTCTCAGCTTTACTACGACAGCCTGTTGAATACTCTCGCATCGAAAGACTAGCATACGTTGATCATGTTATAGACCTGCTTGATATGACAGAGTATGCGGATGCTGTAGTTGGTACTCTTGGGTCAGGTCTTAACGTTGAGCGTAAATCTACTACGTGTGATTTCGAAAAGTGATTAAAAGCTAATACTCCACAGAACGCAAGCGTCTGACCATCGGAGTCGAACTCGCTGCCCGACCGGAACTCCTGATCTTCCTGGACGAGCCGACCTCTGGTCTGGACAGTCAGACTTCGTGGTCGATCTGCGACCTTCTGGAAAAGCTCACACGCAATGGTCAAGCCATATTGTGTACAGTACATCAACCATCCTCTCTGCTTTTCCAGCGATTTGATCGTGTTCTACTTCTTGCCAAAGGGGGGCGGACAGTCTACTTCGGAGATATCGGCCGCGGCTCCCAAACGCTTCTGAGTTATTTTGCACGAAACGGTGGACCAGAGTACGTCCCCGGTCAGAATCCAGCCGAGTACATGCTCGAAGCTATTGGGGCTGCACCAGGAGCTTCAACATCGATTGATTGGCCTCAAGTGTGGAAAAACAGCCAAGAGTTTCAAGAAGTACAAGCTGAGCTCTCGAGGTTGCGAGAACTTGCCAACTGCCCATCTACCATTATGGACTCGTCTGATGGAAGCCACCAAGCCTTTGCTGCATCATTCAAGACTCAGCTGACGGTTGTTGGTATGCGCGTTGCTCAACAGTACTGGCGCACTCCTTCATACGTCTACTCCAAAGCGATTCTCACCGTTGGCTGCTCACTTCTCATTGGCTTTTCCTTCTTTCAAAGCGATAACACCCAGCAAGGTCTCCAGAACCAGATGTTTGGTGTGTTCATCTTTTTGTTCGTTGTCATTCAACTCATCTACCAAATTATGCCTATGTTCGTAACTCAGCGGACGTTATATGAGGCTCGTGAACGGCAGTCCAAGACATACGCCTGGCAGACATTTCTACTGTCCAACATTGTGATAGAAATGGCTTGGAACGCGGTAAAACTATCTCTCCCAGCTCTCAACATTCAACGCTGATTCTTTGGATTAGTTCATGGCCATCTTGTGCTTCCTCGTATGGTTCTACCCAGCGGGCTTGTACCGTAACGCTCAACCAACAGATTCTGTCGATATTCGTTCTTTCCATACGTTGCTTCTGGTCCTTGTTACCTTCCTCTTTGCATCAGCTTTGGCGCACATGCTGATCGCCGGTTGTCCCAATGAGGAGGTAGCAGGAGCTTTCGCAACACTTTTGTCGATAATGCTTTATGCTTTTTGTGGTATACTTGCAGGACCTAACGCTCTCCCTCGATTCTGGATATTCATGTACCGGGTCAATCCGTTCACCTATCTGGTATCCAGCTTCATGTCAACAACACTTGGCCAAGCACCCGCCTTCTGCGCAGATACCGAATTCCAGAACTTTTTGGCACCTGCTAATCAGACATGCATTGAGTACATGCAGGAATATATGATGACAACTGGAGGCTATCTTCGTGATGAGCAGGCGACTGGCCAGTGCCAGTACTGCCAAATTGACAACACCGATCAATTCCTCCGCCGCATCAACGCCAATTGGGGCACTCGCTGGAGAGACTTCGGCCTGTTGTGGGTATACGTTGCATTTAACATCGCTGCCGCGATGCTCCTTTACTGGCTATGTCGTGTGCCCAAAAACAAGAAAGCTAAGAACTGAACGAAGAGTTTTGCGGGATGCAAATGCCACTTCGTGGCGCACTGACTTCCTTAGTGTCAATTATGTCAGAATTGAACACAGACGGTAATGAGCTTTTTAGGTATCCTTACCTTTAAATTTAGGTCGTTTAGAGTGTCGATTTAGATCGGTTATAGTGTAAATTAATTGTAACAGTGCGATTTAGCTCATAGTCTAATCGGCAAAGCCAGCAAATGTGATGTCACCTCCCTAGTTACATCACGAAAAATGCGCTCACAGAATGCGATCATCGACTCAGGTGTGACCCTTATAGATACCTGAGTTCCGGAGGGCTGATTTTCTGTTACCTTGCCTTTTCCTGGAATGCATCCCATATATGCACAGCATGATGCAGACCAATGGAAATATGAGCCCTGAGCGGTTCGTTGAACCACAGCCGGAGCGTCAATCTGCAATGCAGATCGCGATAAAAAACTTCTCTCCAGTATTGTATGTGCTATTTTATACACGTCTGTCCTATCTACACTATCATGAATCTTGTTGCGTATCTCCATGCTCCAAACATAACCTCATAGTCGGGCGCGCCTGATGGGGTTAGGCAAAGAGATGCAATGATTTACATCAGCAAGACTTGGTTGTTGTATTGGCAATTGCTTTACGATACTTCAATGCTGTTACTCAGTGACAATCTATTAATCTTCTCTCAGGTTTCTAATATCTATGGACACCGGCATAATCAGCATTATAATGAATATCCTCCCCTGGCAGTTCAACGGCCTTGACATCCTCTCCACCATAATGTTCGTCCTCAACTTGGTTCTCTTCATTACAATGTCTCTTCTAGCCATAACTCGCCTATTTACCTTCCCTTGCCACGTAAAGTCCGAGTCCCTCAACTCTATCGAAGAGATTTCCTACCAAGGCGCACCTGCAATCGCATACCTCACGCTTGTCGCTCAAGTCACGCTCACATGCAGCACAGCTTGGGGATTTAGACTTACGGTGCTCGCGTACGTGCTGTGGTGGATCGGACTTGTTTGGTGTGTGGTCATGTGCAGCGCAAGTGTTATTGTGCTTGCGAAGAGGAATGTTACGGATGATCGGAGTCTCTCGCCTGCGATATTTTTGCCGTTGATTGCGGTTATGACGCTCGGTACGACAGGAGGGATTGTGACGAGGTACTCGGTTGGCATGTCTGCCAGTCTTGCTATTCCAGTCATTGTGACAAGCTATATGGTCATCGGATATGGGTTTTTTCTCGCACTACTCTATTACGCCATCTATGTTCATCGACTGCTGGCTGTGGGACCGCCAGTGAAAGCGAAGTTGCCGAGTTTGTGTATTACGATTGGACCTATGGGGCAGTTTGCTACGGCGATTCAACTCCTCAGCAATGCTGCAAATACACGAGGCCTTTTTGGAGGCTACAACCGTGGTACCTGGTTCACGATGAGCTCGGCGTCTAGTGTGTCTGCTGCATCTGAGTTGATTGCGTTGATGGTCCTTGGTTTTGCATTTCTGTGGATTACGGTTGCCTGGTATTTCATATTCGAGGCTGCATTGCATAGGAAGTTACCTTACAGCTTAACTTGGTGGAGTATGATATTTCCGATGGGTAAGTTTTTGTTCTCTTGTTTCAATGGTGCGTACTCGCTGATTGACCTAAAGGTGTTTTCACAACAGGATTGATAAACATGTCCATCGCCCTGGACTCTGAAGTCTTCCGTGGCTTCTCAGCAGCATTATTGACTATATTGGTCATTTTGTACTTCATGAACTGGGGCTTCACTATTTGGAGACTGGTCACAGGAGTCGCTCTGGGCATTCCCCAACAAAGAAAGGAAGAAGACGAAGAGGCGAAGAAGAAGGCTAAGGAAGAGCATGAGAGACCTTGTGGAAAGAGTAAGAGGCATAACGAAGAGGAGCAGCAGTAATTACGAAAATCCATCAGGGTAGTGACCACAACTAGACAGCTTGTACCTATTTCCAATGTTTGTTCGCCTTTAGGTTGGTAATTGAAGGTCGTCAAATGCTGCAACAAGCGCGTGTCCCGGAGGTTCCAAGGCCAAGTTAAGTACCACGCCTACCATATCAGCGTCTCGAATTCCAAATGTATTGCGTACGTTGTTTCTAAGATGTATTTGTGATCTTATCCGCCTATGGAAGGCCTGAGTCGGTAACGGGTACACTAAGAGTTTAGAGGTATTTACTCCGTATTCAGGACCTCAAGCTCGCTCCATGAATGTACTGCACTCACCAAGGGTAACCCATCTAAGTTAGTGTATTCCGCCTTTGAGACTATTTCTTCAGAGTTGTTAGATATCTTTTTTTTTGCATACATATACAGATATCCTGAGTGTGTACCAATATCCTTGAAGCCACTCAAGATTATGTGCTTCATGGCTACGACATTCTCGGGACTGATATATGCGTATTCCCCCTTTGTCCAATAAATGTAGCGCTGGGAAACCAGGCCCCACTATTGCCCTACTTTTTTGAACAGCTACTGAGTAAATTTACGATACATTGCAATCCCTAAGGCATCCTTGGTTATCCCTACGACTACGACACAACGATGGCGCCTAACGTCAGCATAACACAATGTTACTTTGAGAGTCGTCCCAGCTAATTTCGCATAGAACATCACGCCATATATTTTGTAATACTATTTAGGTATCTTGCCAGACACGCTTCATAATGAGCGGGTTATCTATTATGTACCTAACATAGAGTAGCTAATTCAATAACAAATGCCCCCCTTTTGTCTTGTCATTCTACGGTTCACTTGCGAATGTTTGGCGGTAATGCTAGAGAACCACCCTCAGCAAAATGAGAAAAAGTGACTACGTTGACAGAATAGTTCGCTCTCGATCCCAAGCTTGAATCTTACTCCTGTGCCTTGGTGTCGTTTGCGAGTTTGTTCACGTTCCACGCAATTCTGGCATTCTCGTCCTGTACCGCGACCTCTAACATTTTATCTGCCGCTCGAAAGGCCAAAGTTACTGCTTCGCCAGCTCTTTTTCGCGGCTGATTTGTTGCAAGGGTGGTTTAAAAAAACCAGTTGTTACGACGACTCGCCTGGCGATCACAGGAAGTCTGCTGTGTCCCTGTCTTGCACATTTTGACGCTGTACAAAGAATTGCTACATGGAAGCCACATATAGCACAGGTAAAGAGACATCAGGCACTTTATGTTGTCATTGCAAGAATATAAGGCACAGACAGTAACAATCTATAATAACTGACGATAAAAATACTACGACAAAATTAACAAGACCGCAAACACTGAAGAGACAACGAAATAGCTCACAACACGCCTCCGCTTTTATTGTGTCTTCATTAAATCCACCACTTCCTCGCTTTCAAGTCTGTTCCATACAGCCGTCGCAAAGACCCTTGCTGCAAGAAAACACACACTTGTCTCTAGGCAAAAAACGCGGCGATACCCACCACGCCAGCGAGAGCTGCGCCTACACCAGGAACCAATCCACTTGCGGTCCCTGTAAAAGTTGCAATAGGCATTCCGGTTCGGCTCACCGTCGCCATAGTGACATTAGCTGTGGCTGTTGCAGTTGCGACGGCAGCAACAGTCTTGAGTAACTCTGGTGTCGTAGTGTAAGTCATTAGATCGCCTTCGAATGCGAGCGAGGCGCTCGCTAGAGGGAATCTGGACACAACAGATGCATTAGGAAATGCGACACGCTCGGGTGCTGGTACAGACGGTCTCAGAGAGGCTCGATCGAAGGGGGCTGGGCTCAGTACACTAAGAGGAAGTGGTAAGTACGTGCGGATTAAGTTGGCTGTTATCGACTTACCTGTCAATAACGTGGGCAACACCATTGTAGAGAATGTTGTTAGGAAATATGATCTTTGCATTGTTCACCCAAGCAGAGCCGTCTGGTAGAACTGTGAAGGTTAGATTGGTGCCTTGGAGTGATGGGACTGTAGCGTTGCCCAGAGATGGCGAGAATATGACATTGTTGGGAACAATGTGGTACTTAAGGACCTCCTGAAGTGTCTCGACGTCGGCAGACTCAAGCACGGATCCAATGGACTCAAAAGCTGCGTTGATGGGCACAAAGATGGTGTAATCGGAAAGATTCAGGCGCTCACTCTCGGCTCCGGTCAGACCAAACTCGATATTCAGTTGGGCAGTTTCAAACGCAGCATTCATAGCGGAATAGCCCGATCGGAATGTAAAAAGCTGAAAGGGAGCCCCAAATGATAGCACCGTGTCGATCTTGTGGATTGTAATACCTTCACCAAGTTTGATATCCTATTGGTCAGATCAGTTAGCTGTGGGAAAGGTTGTGTGAATATAACAAATACGTACAGCCTCAGTAACGGTCGAGACCGTCTGCTCTCCAGAAATTATGCAGACATCTTTTCCATTCTTTACGAGTCCATTGTAGGCACCGCCAGTAAAGTTAGAGAAAGGCTGTCGTTCGTTGGTGTATGAGATATCGAGCAAAGTCTGAGCAAACGTGGGGACATCACTGATGACGTTTGATGGATAAACTCCTTTAAAGACGTGGTTCGCGAGTAGAGCTCCAATCGCGATAGTGTCGTTGCGGTATTCGATGGCTTCGCCCTCCGGAATGTCTCGAGGCACATTGGCGAAGGCTTGATTTGTTGGTGCCACAATAGTGATGTTAGAAGATGAGGCAAGGGTGTCTGCAAGGCCATCTACAAGACTGACGAGCTCAAGCAGTGTGCTGAGATCGGGTTGAGATTGGAGCAGCGCAACAATGTCTCCCTGAGCCAGGCAGGAGCCAGCCATCAACACACTAGACCAAAGTGACAGACGCATTATATGGAGATTCGGAAGGATAGTGGAAATTGCAGAAGAAGAAAATGTTTCCCAAGGGAAGAGAGGATATAAAATGTAATGTGTTGCTGCAGAGTTGTGTGCCCACAAGTAGATGAACTGGCGACATACTCTTTATATTTAAACTGAGATGAGGCCTTCAGTCTTCCAATTGTCAAGGACAGCGCGATGACAATCATGACGACTACACAAGACATTTCGGTCCCTACTAAAGCTCCATGATCGAAGTTTTCCAAATGATCTAGCACTTAGGCCCCCAGATCTTGTTGAAAAGTATTGTGAAGCATGATGGTAAGTAATGCACAGCCACGCCTAAGCAGAAACGGCCATGGGCCAAGCGGGGACGGCCAAAATATACCGATTCCTAAACTACAAGGCTGGAATTGACGCACGGGCAACTTTGTAACCGAGGGTCAGCCCGTTCCCAAAAAGGGTATACACTCATTCTTCGGTTCGGGGCATCTGTCTGAGAACAGAAATTCCATGATTTTGTGTGTAAGCGACGTAGGTTGCAGTGAAAAGGGCAGTGCATAAACATCAACAACGTCAATGTAAGGAGTACTGAATGAGTGCGCGCTTCAACTACCCTAGGAAAAGACTGACGTCAGCCACATGAACATACAGTAACTGGTTTTCGATTGAAAACTATAGTGTCACAACCGGCGAAAATTGGCCGAGTCTGTTTCTATAGAATCAAATGATTTATTTGAAATCCTCCACAGATCCAACCCATATCAATGAACTGTATTCTAGTTTCAGCATCTATCCATATCAACGTCTCCTGAAAGGCTCGCCTCATACCGCCGGAGAATATCACGATAATCATCGAACCATTCCTTGAGCCAGTTTGTCGCGTCAAACATGCGAGTAGCATAACAACTCATCGTAGGATCAAGAGACCGCATACGTGCTGTCAGACGCCGCATCTTTAAACCGCATATCTCGATGTGAAAATCGTCTTTTGTTAGGCATTGCCCGTAGGTGTTCGCTGGATCAGTAGTCGCCACCAGAAGATTAACTAGAATAAAGAGCGAGTAGAGCACGGTTGGGGCAAAACAAAAACAGGGAAGACTGAGTACCAGGGCAGGATCCATCTCTGCAACAGTGTCAATGATGGCGTGGCAGTGGCACACAATGTCTATGAGCGCGGTTTGGAGAGGCGGAATAATATGAGCTGGTTTCGGGTAGTCTTTAACAGTGATACGTCCCGGGATGAACGGCGCCGCGAACGAGGCCTTGTTTGTAGGGGTATGTAACACAAGTTCATGGAGATAGACCATAGCCACGTGATACCATACTTTGAGCATCGGTGATGGCGCATGGCTAGGTGGAATCTGAGTTGCCCACGCATCGATCTTATTCCTCAGCGCCTTGATTTTGACGTGAGTAGAGTAGTCATTGCCATCTACGAAAGCCGCCATCTGGCAAAGAAACAGGTGGCTAGAGATTTCCTCAATCAACTGCATGACGCGGACAATCTGGCAAAGCAAGATGTCCGATAAATCTCCTCTACTTTCCAGATCCAAAAGGCATTCCTGATGATATGCGTTCCACGGAACTGCAATTTGTCGACGCGTACTCATTGAAGATGTTGAGAGTGCTATGAAACAGGCAAGCCAAGTGCGCCGCGCTTCAGGTGATGTTGTATCCTTGTATCGATCAAAATAAGCCACTGGAGACGGGTGCAACGATGTACCGGCAATCCCAAGGTCAATGGCCATGTCTGTAGCCAGTTGAACAAGCTGATAACAACTACCTTGTAGCCCTTTCCGGGTTGATTTGCTCCAGAAGGTAGCTACCAGTAGTGCCTGCACAAGTTCGAGCGATCTCTGTCCTCTGCCAATAACCTCTTGGCCAAGGATGTGCATTGTTTTCCGTATGAGTTCATCATGTACTTCTGTATCTGTACCTTGCATCTGTTGCGTGACAGAGTACACTAGCACAGAGAGCAGTAGGACCGGAGATTTCGCGCGAAGACGCTCCGATTCTGTATGCACACGAACTACTGGCCACGAGGCCCCTGCATGCTTCGTATAGAAATAGAGGAGATCTTGTTGTTTGCTTAATGGCATACAGGCGTCCAGGAAAGACAGTACCGCTTCATTATAGTTTTCCGACGGGCTGCCAGGTGACTGGCTCAGCGTTGTGCTGCTGCTCCGGTCTTGCAGCACCTCCTTAAGTTCTTGGACTTGAGCCTCGAGCTCTTGGATACGATTGCGTTGAAGACGTGGCGCTGCCAGGACGCACTCCAGGTTATTGCGGCTGCACCGCTCGCACCTCCTTCCAGGAGATGTGCTTACGTCACACTTAATTTTGAGACGATGACACTCTTCACAAGCTCGAGATCGCTTTCTCATATTTCCGTTCGTATTTTGAGGGCAAATTTGAGGAACAAGCAGGATCAGATTTCCCTTCCTTTTTGACGCAAACCGGAGTCGTGCTCAGTTGATGTACATGACCAAAAGGTCGGGCTGTGTTGCAGCCTGTCTAGTCCAAGAGGGGCTAGAGATCGGTTGCTCGCTGTTACCCACCTTCCCTATCGAGCGATAATGTGATACTTTGAGAGTATTGTGACGTTACTCATCAGCCACATAACTTTTGTACTACACTTCTGGGTTCTGCATCGATCCGTGGAGGCTATCTTGCGCATTGCAAGCACAGCTAAAGGCGGACACAAATACAAATCCGTAAGATTTTGCAATATTCGTATTCGCATTCGTAGGTTTGAAAAAGTTACAAATATTCATATTCGAAACGTAACGTTTTATCGAATCTGAATGCGAGTATTCGTAATTTTTCTGCCAAAGCTAACGTCTTGTATTAGGCAACGCGCGGAACACCAAAACAACACCCTCATTTCAACACGCGATAACTCAACACCCATGGCGAGTTTAGAAGATGCGATTAGAGAGGTAGAATCGTATGGCTCTAGAGAAAAAACTCTTAGGACTTAGATTGCGAGAAAGTATGGCGTTGTGCGATCAACACACACGCGAAGGTGTCAGGGCATCTCAAAGCCCCGCAGGCATAGGGACTACGATCAACAGGCTCTCCACCCACACCAGGAGGCAGCACTTAAAATGTATATAGAACAATTTACAAGTATCGTTATACCACCTACAAGAGGAATGATACGACAATTTGGCTCTCAGATCGCTAAACGCGAGCTTGGAGTTCACTGAGCAGATCGCTTTGTCGCAGAACATCACATCGATTTCATCTCAGCGTACGCACGCGGCATTGATCGCAGCCGAGCGAGAGCAGATAACGTACACAAGTACGATGAATACTTTAGCCCCATGGAGTCACGCCTGGCGAAATACTACATAAAGGCCGGCAATTCGTATAATATGGACGAGAAAGGCTTTATGCTTGGAGTCGTACACAAGTCAAAACCTGTGTTCTCGCGGCATCAGTATGAGCAGGGCGAGATGAAACAAATCATACAAGATGGAAATCGCGATTGGATCACATGTGTGGCCTGTATATGTGCGGATGGGACAGTGATTTCCCCGGGCCTCATATACGAATCATCCTCAGGCAACATCCAAGACTCATGGGTGAGATCTATGACTAAAAACGACGACATATATGTGGCCTGTAGCACTTCTTGTTGGAGCAACAACAATCTAGCATTGGCATGGCTTCGAGATGTGTTTGATCCGGCTACCAAAGCGAAAGCCGGTCGCTCATGGCGGTTGCTCATCGCAGATGGTCATGACTCCCACTTCGCCATGGAATTTATCGATTATTGTATACGTAACAGGATTCTGTTGGCCATATACTCACCTCACAGCACTCATACTTTGCAGCCGCTCGATGTGGTTATGTTTAGCCCACTCGCAGCCGCATACTCCAAAGGTGTCAACAACCTCATATACAAGTGGAAGAACCTCATCTTAATGCACAAAGACGACTTATATGAGCTGTTTCTAGATGCCTGGCGCACTACTTTCACGAAGAAGAACATCTTGAAGGCGTTCGAAGCCACTGGACTTTTTACGTTTGATCGCAGCACGCCGCCCAAAGTCAAGATCTCGATCGCAATCACTCTCTCTCCCATCCTATCGATATATAGATAGGTCGTTGAGGCAAGCAGTACCTAATCGCCACGATCCAGTGGCTGAACGACTAAGGGAAGCCATCCACGAGGTAACTACACATTTTGAGTTCATTCGCAATGAATTAGAAGGTTTTAGTGGCGCTGTTATACACAAAAAGAAGCGCAAGGATCGCTGGAAGCACCTCCCACTTCGAGAAAGCCATGGCGACTCGCAGTCCGTTGGTGGTGCTCGGTTCTGGTCGCCTGAACAGGTCAACCTCGCGAAGGCCGAATTAGAGCGCCAAGAATGGGAGGAAAGTTACAATGAACTCAAGAAACTCGAGGACATCTATATTCGAAACGAGAATAGGCTACTTGCTGCGAAAGAGCGCGAAAATAAGGCTGCGAAAGGTCCTGCACGGAGGACTACGCAGCGACCCAGCAAAGTGTCTGCAATTGCTCAAAAAGTCGTGGATCGAGGCATCAAGAAGACTAGGAAGACTTCTGCACAAAAGGCGGTCACAAAACGAGTTCCAGGTGGTGCTCGTTCTGCGGTTGTGGACGTCGTGGCTGTGGACGTCGTGGCTGAACAGCCTCATCACCCCCTCCACCGTCGCGTACCACACGCACAAGACAAGTCACTGTTCCAAGCCGTTATAGGTAGCTCAGATATAATTCCAACCTTGCGCACTCTGTCCCAACGTTGATTGATATAAATACCTTTTCAACAAATACAAATGATTACGAATAAAGGGAATTGTACTCGCATTCGCATTCGTAACCAAAAAACGCTGTGAATACGAATGAAAGGTTACGAACATTCGTATGAATGCAAATATACCGGTTATTCGTATCTACCCCTGAGCACAGCCTTACCATCGACTACGTCCTTGTTCTTCCACATGAGCCTATGATTTTCAAGGTCAGAGCTGTGGTGGAAAGGCATTTTGAGACAGTCATGCTCTATGACTTTGTTCTTAGGAGTTAAAGTACGATAGAAGGCCTGTACTACACATAGATAAATACCACCGGGTAATTCATGCTGACCATGCAGTCGTGCGTATTGGTTCGACCTCAAGAGCATATTTATCAGATATGTTTGACAACAGGTATTCTTCTAAGGCTTGATCCATATACCTCTCATTAAGAGAAAGGGTTGGGAACACAAGGCTGCCTCTCGTTCGCAGGTACTTGATGTTTAGTGCAAATGGAACCTCATGGCTCGTGTTTTAATAGTTTACTGCTTCTTGGGCTTCTGGCCAAGTAAGTCTACAGGCTCAATGTTGCTGAGGCTTGGGCGCTGAGCTGAGATGCACAGCAAAGAAGACAACATTGGGTGTGAAATCCAGGCGAGTAGTAGTATTCTATTAATGACCCAGTACATTTGGCAGTTGCCTTTACATGCATTGTGGCCTCCCACGGGGCATTGGGGAACGCACCTGGCGCTAAAGCGGAGGTGGTTCTTGTGTAAACAACCCCTTAGTAGAGGTGCTTCTTATCTTCCTCTCCTCTGTGCGAGAGTAAAAGAAAATAGGTCGTTGCAGAATAACACCGATTTCATTACCTATGTAGGGGAGGTAAGTATTGCGTTGGGAACGCGTTGACCAAAGATTGAGCTCTTTTCGCAAGGCTCGGGAAGTCAGCAAAGTCTTGGGGATTGTTCGGAAGCCGTTAGAGGTACGTGGTACCTTCTTTAGTGGTAGCTGGTGGTCAGGCAGGCCACACAGGCCATTATGAGAACCGGCGTCGCATATGTGGACAGTGTATCAAATGATTAAGAGACTTGTCCTTTCCACAGGAATGTAGGAATACAGGAGTTCCGCGTCGTCATGTTTTTTGAAATTGTAGACGAGAGAATGCAGAACACGACTTGTTGCAAAATCTGCACCTGTGTTTCCTCACCTCGTCTTCAGCCTCAGCATCGATTACTTATCACTTACTGTGTTGTTAGGCCTTTAGCACTAGTGCTGAAGTTCGTAAAAGGAAAACGTAGTCTAACGATGATACTGTGCTTCTTAATTGTTCTTTCTCCATCCACTTTGTCTCGTCGTCCACTTACCTAAGTGATGAGAGGCGACATGTGCTATCGTACACCTCAGCACATGTGATACCTGATCCGTGTATGAAGGGACATCGAGTATCATTGTGTGCAGGGACGTCAGGCATTATTGTACGGGGGAATCTCAGACTGATGTCTGATACATGTTTGACGTTCATATCCTTGTTCCCATAGTCGACACGTTGTATAGCCGCGGTCAACCTTCATCATGGGTTTCTAACATACTGCAAGATGAAGCCAGAGAATAATAGGGTGCTTGTCGGTACAAATGTATGTTCTGTCATAGGTGTGCTACCCTCTTTGGGGCCTGGTGACACCTGGGAAGCAGCAGATGATAGATGAGGAATACCTGCACTACAGTTACTCGGTACAGCTATCAGGACACCAGGATTCAGATCTCCATCACCCGTACTAGTACGTGAATCCTTTCAACAGTGCTAGCATTTCAAACGGTATTTGTGCTCAAGGGCATAAAAAATCAGGCGATGTACTTGAAAGCCTAGAAACAAAGACAGTCGAACGTAGCATCACACTACGCAGCCGAGACTGGCTCACCAGCTTCCTACCCGGTACGATGAATGAGCCTATAATCTCCGTTATACTGTTATGGCAGGGCAGAGCACTTCAAATGAAGGAAATTGTTAGACCTGATGGTAACTTTAACCACCTGACCGATTGAGCTCCGGGGCACAGCGGTTCGGGAGGGGTCATCGCGCTTTTTAAAATGCTCGCGGGTGTCGTGCAAGGATTGGTCAACTGGAGATATCTAACAGGTTCCGTTACGAGGAACTAGTATGTAAAAGATTAGACAAGAGATACCGATAGAATCACTCTGTTATTTTTATTTGCAAATGACATACGGTGATGTCCTGGTGTTGAATGCGTAGCTCATTTCTCTTCTGAGAAGTAAGCAGAATCAAGACACACGAATGCCATTTTCTTTACTGCAAATGCTTCACCATTCGCGATCTCAATTGATCTTCGTCTTTTGATTGTGCACCCTGCAGGCCGACCATTGTCCCAGTCGTCGTGGGGTGGCGCAGTTTAAGCGCGAATGCCGTTGACGTTGATGACATGGTTCCTCCATGAAGGCTGAACTAATCTTGTGCAAGCAGGCTCCAAATTTTGTGAATCAGATTATCAGCGGAAGTTTTTATTCAGACTATGCAATGCGTGAGCGGAATGCAGTGCATTTAGGAACGGGGAATGTACCATCCAGAAAGTCAGCAGCGATCAACAGCTCCAAGCACAGCTCAGGTGGAATGTCCATGTCCGAGACATCTTTGCTGTCTGCATGCTTCTGGTTATAGTAAAGGTACTCGCATACTTTCTCAAGAACAACGCCACTTCACATGGTCAGCTCCACGTCTTCGGCGAATCCTTGGAGATGTGAACATCGAGCTGTCGAGTAACTTACTTTATCGTTGGGAACTCCATCCGATTCCGCGCAGTCTCTTGGAAGCCAGCTACACAGCGAATGAGCATGTACATCTCTCTGATGAAAAGGCATATTTGCTTACATTCAGGGTTCATGGCTCTCTTGATCGTACCTGCAATGCATGCAGCTGAACGAAGAAGCTTGAACTCATAGCCATCGTTCGATACCAAGGTCACGTAGTCGGTAGTCTTCTCGTTGCTCATTTTGACAGAAACCGGGTTTCCGGGGACGAAGTTTGTTGTTGAAGTATTGGAGCTAGTGCAAGAAACGGGTAAAGTTTAGAAAGGCGCAGCTTCATTTCGTATCACGGAAGCGCGCTATCACGTGCTTGGTGTTGCGTCATTGGCCAACAATATCCTGACTTCTATCCAATAACTGTTTGCAATTTTCTTCGACACCAACACGCTCTTCGCATCACTCATCGTCCTGCACTCTGGCCAGCACTTCTTAGTGTGGATTTTGCTTGCTGCAAAACACAGCTTGGACTTGCCTCTTTCAGTTATGAACTGCCCCGCCGCACCCCGCGGGTTTGCTTGTCGGACCTGACATCGGAGGGTGAACGCGATAGCGAAACTGGAGACGCGTTTGACGCCACTATGTTGCCCTTTCAAATACCAGGACTCTACGCAAATTCTCTTCCGATTCAGCAAAAACTTACAAATCACAATGAGGTGGAATAAAGCATCTTTGTTGGCATTGCCAGCTCTTGCCCTGGCACATAACTCTCACCACACCCACGAAGAATCTTTCTCACAAGAGCGTCTCGATGAATTGGAGCAGAAATGGGGAACAGATGTGATTGTCCTACACATACTATTTGGATGGCAGTTGACAAGTACATAGTGGGGTTTCAGCGGCATTTCAACCTTTGCTCATCTGCCACACACAAGGTGCTTGACGCACCCAGAGGAATCCTATGATATTGCCATCCTTGGCGCACCCTTCGATACGGCGGTCTCCTACCGGCCAGGCGCACGGTTTGGCCCTCGAGCGATTCGCTCTGGCTCAGCTCGTCAGACATCCTTCCGTGGTTACAACGCACGGGCAGGCCTCAACCCTTTCACATCTTGGGCGAAAATTGTGGATTGTGGAGACATTCCGGTTACACCCTTTGACAATGCTCTCGCCTTGCGGCAGATGAGCGACGCTTATCTTGAGCTCTCAGGGCGAGGACCTACAGAGAAGAGCACCGAAAGTGGTGTGAGGTATTTCAGTACACCAAAGATTATCACACTTGGAGGTGACCACAGCGTTGCATTGCCTGCGCTGAGAGCCTTGAATAAGGTATATGGTCACCCCATCACCGTCGTGCATTTCGATGCCCATTTGGATACATGGCACCCAGCCAAGTACCCTTCCGCTTGGATTGACCCTGAGGATTCAACGACACAGTCATTCTTGAACCACGGTAGTATGTTCTGGCTTGCGTCAACTGAAGGGCTTATTGCGAACGGCTCGAGCGTACACGCTGGACTCAGGACCAGGCTGTCAGGCAATGATATGACAGATTATGAGGATGACACGCAACAAGGATGGATGCGTATCTCTACAGATGACATTGACGACATTGGGACCAAAGGTATCATTGAGTCCATCATGGGTCGTGTTGGTACAGAGGTGCCGGTTTATCTTAGCATCGACATCGATGTCATTGATCCGGGTCTGGCACCTGCAACTGGTACACCTGAGCCTGGAGGCTGGTCTACCAGGGAGCTTATCAGGATTTTGAGAGGAATTGAAGGTCTCAATGTCATTGGTGCAGACATTGTTGAGGTTAGCCCGGCATACGACAGCTCCGCAGAAATAACTAGTGTTGCTGCTGCGCAGATTGTCTACGAGGTTCTGACAAGCATGGTTCGTAAAGGCTTGACTGAGCAAGCTAAGATTGTAGATGTTAAGGGTAGCGAGAAGGACGAGCTTTAAATTGTGCGAGTAGTTATGAGCGAACGCTGGGGCTGAAGCGACTTTACAGAATGTATATGGCACTAGCAAGCTTAGTACCAACTGTGCGGATTTGAAGATCTTTGAAACACGCATCTATACTTGGTAATCCTCCACCATGTATACATAGGTGGATGAGATCATTTGAAAAAAAGGATTGCTTCCTTTTGCCAAGCTAACAAAGGATTTACGTCATGACCTGCGCATCAGCAGCAGTAGACCAGAACATCTTCAACCCCCCATTCATGACCCAACCTTCTCAGACGCAATACGAAGAGACATCACATATTATGGAGCACTACGCACCCCATCTGAACTCTCAGTTCGAAGGCTTTTACTCAAAATTCGACCTCGAGAGTGGTGCGCATATCGCCCTCATCATTTGCTCTGTACCAAAGGCCCGAATACGGCCGCACATGGTATCGTTCACTTACTATCCAAAGTCCGGCTCCCCCATATTTCAACGCGAGGAATTTGTAGAAATCATTGAACGAAACATCACCGACAAGAAGACTAATGCCTTCGAACTTCGTATCCCAGGGATAGGCTACATGGCCACGCATGCCAACGGCACAACATCATACCGCCTTAGTGCACCTGAATGGAGCTTTGAAGCAGACAGCGACTCCATGACAGCATGGCGGGTCGACAAGAATACCCCCGAAGGATGGATGGTTAACCTGCCTCTCCCCATGCACTGGCACGTGCACAGCCTAAACTCGCCTTGCTCATTCACACTCTCCATTCCGTCGTTAGGCGAAGACCATCCTGTCATTGATCGTAAGGGCCGTGGGCACATTCATCAAGAGAAGAATTGGGCAAACAGCTTTCCCGATGCACATATGTGGTTGCAAGCCTTCGATACCAACGAGCAAAAAGGTATTTGCCTCGCAGGTGGCAAGATCATGGGCCAGACTGCATACTTGCTTGGTTACCGCTCGAACGACCTAGCATTAGATTTTGCACCCCCTTTCTCAATCTCATACTTGAATATGACATTCTTGAGTCCATTCATGAGTGTGGATATCGACTGGCAGAACCGCTCATTTTCCATTTCTGTATCAGACTACGTCAATAAGCTGGAGCTGAAGGCGCAGGCACCAAAAGACCCGGGATGGTTTGGTCTAGCAAGCCCGTTTCCGGATGGGCATAGGCCGAACTTCTGTCGCGAGAGTTTTATCGCTACGATAGACGTCAAAATTTATGAAAGTGAGGGGTGGATGCCCTGGCATGGATGGAAGCAAATTAAGGAGGAGAGATTCGAAGATGCGAGTCTGGAGTTTGCGGGTGGGTACTACCCAGAGAGAGGGGAGTCGAAAGAGGAGTAGGTTTTTGGTAGTGGCTCACAACGTCATGCAACTTGCCGCATACGCCTGCGCTTCATCACCGCGGTGCTGATGCAGTAGGATGGCACTATGCATTGTCAGCTTCCAGCCAGGTTCAGAAGATAAGAGCAATACTATTCCGCCTATATATTTGGAAACTATATAGATAAAGAAAACGGTGCTTATTCGAACAGCAGCCAGTATGGAGTCTTTATCAGGGTGCACTACCGAGATAGTGTCTTTGCTGCTACTTCAGCCCCGCACCGCTATCTAGAATACGGGGCGAGAGGAACACATGATAACGGCGATCAATCGTCTCCTGCAGATAACCATACATAAGATGCCCAGTCCTCAGCAAGCTTCACAAGCTTTGATGTTAGTTCACATATGCTATGGCTGCAGCAATTAAAGATGTTGAAATGCCCGTCACGGTGCGCAAGCTCTCAATCGCTGCAGAAGAAGTACGCGAAGCAATTGAAATCGAACACAGCCTTAGTTTCTGGGAAACCGTCAAACTGTACCCGAGAGCCATCGGATGGTCTTGTTATTTCAGTCTGGGGGTCATCATGCTAGGTATCACGACAAAAAGCCGTCCTCCGTCTCATTCCCAAGCTGACCATCGAAACAGCATTTGACCCCCAGCTTCTCGGCAATCTTTATGCCATGCCCGCGTTCCAGAAACAATTTGGCTATGCATTTGAAGATGGTTACATCATTTCAGCTGCCTGGCAAACCGGTCTCGGCATGGGCAATCCTATCGGCCAAGTAGTTGGAGCACTTGTAGCCGGCTATCCCATGGAATGGTACGGGCGCAAACGAACTTTCATCGCCTGTGTCTTCTCAGTTGCAGGACTGGTCTTCATCCAGTTCTTTGCCCGTTCGTTACCCGTCCTGCTGACTGGTGAACTGCTTGCAGGCCTAGTCTTGGGTGCGTTTGTTGTCATTGCGCCTGCGTATGCGTCTGAGGTTAGCCCATTGGCTATGCGGAGCGTAAGCACAAGTTATGTGAATTTGTGCTTTGTCACGGGACAGTTGTTAGGCAATGGGGTTACGGCTGCGACACAACATTTGAGCAGTCACTGGGCGTATTCAATTCCATTTTCCCTGCAGTGGTTTTGGGTGCTGATTATATTGCCTGGGATGTGGTTTGCGCCCGAATCGCCTTGGTGGTTAGTAAGACAGGGTAGGCTCGAGGATGCAGAGAAGGCGCTCATGAAGCTGTCGAGTGAAAAGGTGAACGTCAAGGCTGCTTTGGCACAGATTGTAGAGACCGATACGCTAGAGAGGGATATGGAGGCCGGAAGCACTTATTTCGATGTGTTCCGGAAGATTAATTGGCGCCGTACAGAGATCGCGATCGGTGTCTACACAACGCAGGTTTTGTGTGGAGTGTACCTGATCAACTATGGCACTTATTTCTTCAGCCTTGCTGGGTTGGACACCGATCAGGCATATAACATGGGTATAGGCTTTATGGCCGTAGGATGGGTCAGCGTCCTATTCTCGTGGTATTTGATGCAGAGGTTTGGAAGGAGAGTGCTGTTCGGCGCTGGTCTTGCATCGCTTGCTATCATTATGTTACTGGTGGGTATCTTGGACTGCGTTCCAACACAAGGCGCAGTGTGGGCAAAGTCTGCTATGTAAGTACGCTTATTTCGAACAGCATTCATCAGACTGATCCCAGCAGGCTTCTTGTGTGGAACTCTGTGTACAACTGGAGCGTTGGCCCGGTTGCATTCGCGATCTTCTGCGAAGTCAGCGCCACCCGAGTACGTTCTAAGACAATCGCCGTCGCCACTGCAGTACAAGCTTTAGTTGGAATCGTCATGACCGTTGCCATCCCTTACCTCATCAACCCTGATGAGGCAAACTTGGGAGGAAAGTTGGGTTTCTTCTTCGGTGGCCTCTCAGTGCCATGTCTGATCTGGTGGTTTTTGCGCGTTCCAGAGATGAAGGGCAGGACTTATGAAGAGCTTGATATCATGTTTGAGAGGAACGTACCGACGAGGCATTTCAAGGGGTTCCAAATCTGATGGCATGATACCTTGAACGCGAGCTTTTAGTCCGGAGCAAAGAGTGCACCGCAGACATACACAAGCTTGCTAAATCAATCGGTAATATGGGTTTGCCGTCCAGCGACTTGTTTGGTGGCTTGAATGTTAAAAGGCAGAATAATTGCCCACATCAGAGTTCTCCAGATCCTTTTACGGGCGCTAACGGCGGCTCGGTGAACCATCGAATGCTTTCAAGCGAGTGAGATCTGATCACGAGATGGCCGGAGGGTGTTCTTTCAATATATTCTAGCCTCCGTACATCCGCAATTATATGTCAGACAAAGTCATACCATGGTCCTGGATCTAATGTTACGTTCCTGAGGTCTGCCACCTCAACCTGGGCTGATCAGCGACCACGAAGCCACGGTTTCCCAGAACAGTCCAAAGCGGCTGGTGGTGTGAGATCAGCCGGTGTCCATTGGCTCCTCTCTTCCGCTAAATCATGCTTCCATTCCGCTTACATTTCGCTGCTCGGTGCCATGTACATTTTGCGAATAGCATTTTGACTGGCTGACGGTCACCGTACTGAATACGGTCTGGTTAGCCACCGGGTTAGTTGAGGGGGACCTGCTCGCCACGCCTGTGCTCATGCAAAAAGTCAGGCTGTTCTCCTCTTCTCACCCTCAGAAACATTTTGCCCAACTCATCTGTAAAAAGCAAGACGCCTGGAGAGTTGCGACAGTACTGAAGTGTGACGAGAAAATAACAAGCTTTCAGTGTTATTCTTTGGGGCCCATCAGTAGCTCCACAGCGGCCCGCCGGCAACTTCCGGTTGGTGCACTGTTCTACTCCACAGCAGGATGCAGCGTCCTAACACCACCATTGATGACACACGGAACGACGAGAATGTGAACAAGACAGAGGACCTAGGGGCGACGAGCAATGAAGATGAATTGCATGCGAGGAAAGCCAGCGATGCTGACGTCGAGAAACGCAACAAAGGGGAGGAAGAGAAGGAGGCTGCAAGCGGAGCAAGAAAGAGCAATAAAGCGTCCAATGAAACAGAGTTCGACCAGACCGGTGCCATGAAGGACTCTAAAGAGGAAAATGTTACAACTAAAGATATCAGCGGCGCTCCAACAGACTCCGAAGAAGCAGAGGACCATTCCAAGTATTTATCCGGCCTAAAATTATGGACGCTCTCCTTTGGCCTATGTCTAACGACCTTTGTCATCGCTCTTGACAATACAATCATCGCAACCGCTATTCCAAAAATAACATCCGTCTTTAACTCACTCGAAGATGTCGGCTGGTACGGTTCCTCTTACCTGCTCACCACCACCTCGCTACAACCCTCGTTTGGGAAAGTGTATACTTATTTTGATGTCAAGTACACATACCTCTGCGCTCTAGTCATCTTTGAGGTGGGCAGTGTTATATGTGCAGCGGCAACTAGTTCACCCATGTTTATCATTGGGCGTGCAATCGCTGGCGCTGGTGCTGCGGCGTTGTATAGTGGTGGTATGACGATTATTGGGTTCTCTGTCCCACTGCGGAAGCGTGCTATCTACATCGCAGCCCTTTCGTCAATGTTTGGTATTGCCAGTGTCGTTGGTCCTATCTTGGGTGGAGCATTCACAGACCGTCTTTCATGGCGGTGGTGCTTCTGGATTAATCTACCGTTTGGTGGGATTTCGTTGGCTGTGGTGTTCTTTTTCTTTTCCAATCCGGAGAGGAAGTACAGTCATATCCCGTTCACGGAGAGAATTAAGAACATCGATATGGCGGGTGCGGTGTTTCTGATTTGCGCCATTGTTAGCTTGCTTTTGGCACTGCAATGGGGCGGGTTCACGTATCCGTGGAGCAATTCAAAGGTTTGGGGGACGCTCCTGGGGTTCGGACTGATCATCACTGTGTTCATTGTGATCCAGGTCTATCAAAAAGACCGAGCGACGGTGCCGGTAAGGGTGTTCAAACAACGAACCATACTGGTCAGTTGTGTCTTTTCAGCATTGCTGTCTATGGCACTATATACGTAAGTTGGCTTTTCCCAATACCATTGATACTAGGGACGTTGGGCTGATCGAAACAGACACATCTTCTACCTCCCGTTTTATTTCCAGGCCATCAAAGGCACTACGGCTGAAGAGTCAGGTATCCGCACCATCGCGTATCTAGTCAGCATTACCGTTTCCTCGATCGTCATCGGTACCTTGATCACGGTAGTCGGGTGGTATGCGCCTTTCATGTGGTTCGGCAGTGCTATCTTCACGATCGGTGCAGGCATGCTTTATACACTCAAGGTCAATTCGCCTAACAGTCACTGGATTGGGTACCAGATCCTTGCTGGCATTGGAGCTGGTGCTGGTGTGCAAGTGCCGTTCATCGCTGTACAGGTCGTGTCAAGTACGAAGGACATGCCGACTGCAAATGCCTGCGTGCTGTTCTTTAACAGTCTAGGCGGGGCGTTAAGCATCTCAATTGCACAGAACATCTTCGTCAATACACTAACAAAGGAGATCCCCAAGTACGTACCGGACTTCGATCCGCAGATCGTTGCGCAGGCTGGAGCTACAAATTTGAGAGACGTTGTTCCACCAGAATTGTTGCCGGGAGTCCTGCACGGATATAACAACGCTATTGTGACAGCGTTCATTTTAGCAATTGCGACATCGTGTATGGCTTTCCTCGTTAGTCTTGGGCAGGAGCAGAAGAGCGTTAAAGGCAAGAAACTTGTGCATGGTGGTGGAGGCGCGTAGTCAAATAGATTGAGCTCCAGATGTTAATGTAAAGGTACAGTTTTTTACCAAACGCCGCAACTCCTGGCTGAGAATCCATGTTTTCTCAACTCTCATACAACCACTAGTTCTCTCTCAGTAAGACGACCGTATCTTACATGTCGCTGGGTTTTCCATGTGTCACTGCGTCAAGTCAACGTTTGCTTGAAACACAAAAGCCCCAATTCAGCGTACATCCTTTGGAGGGCAAACCGCACAGCGAGTCTCCACCTTCACAGTGGCCATTATGATACCCTCGTGTCCGCGACCGCACTTTTGCTGGATCATCTGGCCTTTGGGACAAAACTTTTGCAAGATGCATTCAGTGTGGCCGCACTTGTGAGAATAGGCGTGGTAGTAGCACATTGTGTCGAGGTGCTTTGGAGGGATTTGCTGTTATTAATACTGTCCTCTGGATGTAGATGCTGAGTGAGATAAGAGCTTTCGAACCAAATAGCTAGGATCTATCAGCGATGGTTGTTGGTGGTGAGCTACAGTGATTACGAATGCGATATCGTACAAAACAGGTTGATATGACAGCAAGTGGGACAACGATGGATTGCTAATTGTAACTGATGATTTTCGAGGGGGGAGAGACTGTGAGGTGGCCAGTCAAGTGCTGTGGGCGGATCCATTAAACAGCAATTTCAATCATTTATATGCGTTCTTGTGCTGCTCCAACCAATGTGTGATGGTGGTGCATGGCCTGGACCTGGTGACAATCTGTTGACATGCACGGAGAAGCAAATGAGCCAAGATCGTTCGCATCGTGAACATGCATGACTTCAGTCATGAGCAATCCGATAAGATAAATGCTTAATGCAACAATCGATGCAAGACTGCAAACTGTGGCAGAACGAGACTAATGTGACGATTGTTCAATATATGCGTTTGATGAAGAAGTAATTCTGGAGCTTAATGATGATAATTGAATACACGACCAGGAAGGGACGCTGGTCAGACCACTACAAGTTGCTCAGTCGTTACTCTTTGGTGGCATGGACGGAATTGAGAACGTTCACCTAGCAAAATTCGGATATGTGAGCGCCTGAACAAACGGTGAGCTCTGACCTGTCTGAGTAACATGAACTATTGGGCTTATCCGGGTACCTGCGCAATTATTTGGATCAAACGAGTCAGTCGTGACACTTGCTCTGCCAATTTGATGGGTTTGAAAAAGTTGAATAAGCAGTTTGCCTCTTTTGCTGGATTGTGTTCGACGACGGATAACTTGATGTTTCCGTTGTCGGAATTATCTTACCGTCGGCATTCTGCAGTGCTGTTATACAAACTGCTTTTCCAGGCAATGAGTATGTGTCTCGAGCGTAACCATTTACCTCAAGAATTAATAGTCTTGCCTGATACCAAGATTCTAGTCAAGGCTCCGTGCAGAATAGGACAGAATTTGTGCCATCTCTGCGTGGATTCAACAGACACACGTATCCCTCAAAGATGAATGACGAAGCAAGATTTGCACGGTCCTCAGTGGCGATTACAAAACAAGCAAGTGATCTGACCCCGGATTGTGTGGTCATCGCGAAATACTTGCTGCCAGAACATGGGCTGAGGAGTGGTGCCTGGCCTAGACGCAGGCCTGATACCTCGGCAGCTACCGGCAGAGGCTTAAGGGACTGTGTGACGCTATTGTCGAGACTCGCGCAGTGGCGCTCGTATGCTCAGTAGATCTTGAGGAGGCTGGGTTAGTGATAAACAGCGCTGAACAAGTTCTTGCTACGGCGTTGGCTATCATTTTCGCATTGACGGACCAATCACAGCTTACCCTCACCGCCATTTTTGGTGGACACCATTAATGTAGTCGTAACGAGGATCTGAAGATGGCGAAACGATAGCTGAGGGTTGTTAGTATGAGATATCATCTATTTCTCTGGTCCCAATTAACAAAATGACAGGCACAGGCAACTGCAAACGAGCTAGTTTGCTTCTGGATGTTCCACACCCAGTGAGGTTTGGCAGACCCGGGAGCTTCACTTCGCAACAGACTCCAGCACCTTAAGACAGTCGATATAGCCAAGTCTCCATCCGAGTCCTCGTCATCTGGAATCCTGGCGGTCCACTGTGGCGTTAGAGAACGCTGGAGCTTGAGGTGGTGACGGCAACAGCTTGTATGCTGGCGGCCCATGGCTGATGAAGAGTCGTCCGTAAGGCAGTCAGGGATATTCCGCGATAGACGAAAGCTGAAGATACACAGCATTCTATGAAGCTGAAGAGCGATGTGCTGGCAGCCTCTTACCGTTCATATGAGGCGTACTTTTTTGTGAGGCACAGCCCTGCAAACACGATGACAAGCCTGGTGGAGCGGCGACATCTCGCAGGTGTCGTCAGTCAAAAGACGGCGATTCGACAGCTCTTGTTGTCCGTGCCAGCTGTCAAGATGCGAACTGTAATCAGCATGGAGACGATGCATGAGACAGGTGTAGTTAGTGGAGGATTTGGACAACGCATCGCTCGTCTCTCTGCAGGTTGACGCAGAGCTGCACCTGCATACCCACAGGACCGGGATCAGATTGCGGGTTAATACTATCAGCGACATCCACTGTGTCCACTTCGCCATTTCTCGCTATTGCTGTCGTTGTCATCATCATCATCATCGTCGTCGTCGTCGTTGTTGATGTTGTTGTGGTGGTGGTTGTTGCAAACATTGCTGCCATTCATTTCTGTCCCCCTCCAATTTGAGCGGAAAGCACCCCGCAGCCATCCTCGCGCAAATCTGGAGTTTGTGCGGCCTATTTCGTCTCGGTCCGCCCAAGAAACCGCATTGACCCCCCACTACACCGCCTGGGAGAGCTGTCGCAGCTTTAAACAACATCACAGAACCTCGCGCGTGGAGAGTTGGAGCTGTAGAAGTCGCGATGCGCTGTCCGCCGCCTTCATCTGACTTTCCAGCCACCCTGCATCCCACTCTCCTTGCCTGACGACAGCTAGCGAGTCGCTGCAAAGTTCCCGCGTCGCCTCATCCAATCAACGCTGTAATTGGCCCAAATCCCATCCCAGTCATCAAATAAAAGTAGGGCTGTGGTCCTAAGTAACGACACTATTTCGACTTGTCCATTTAGAGGTATCTTGATGTCTGCAGGCTGTGCCACGCTATATGGCTAGTTGGCTCTCTCGAGTGCATTGCTAACAAGTCTTCAGATATATGCCCAACATACTCTGGCGTTCGTTCCCGTATCTTGTACAAAACCTTCACCGTCCTTCGCTGCGACACTATCCCAGTATCTGTACACTCTGTCATCAGCTTCTATCATCGTAATTGCCTAATATAGCAATTCTCTCTGGTTGGCGCTTATTCGAGTGGACCATACCGTCAATATCAATCTCTGATTGCGGCTATCACGGGAGTCGTAATACTTTTGATATAGCCCCTGTGCACGGTCGTCCAGTCGGCTCTCGAAACGTATTAAGTGGCCAGCACTGGTTGCTAAATTTCAAATTTCCATCTTATCGGCGGCATTGCTGCAAAGTATCATCGGTCAGCTCGGACCGGGCTGCTCTGTGTCTGATCTAGAGATACAGCGCAACGGTCCGGGTTGGCTGTTGCTCAGAGCGAATGAAAGCATCCTTCAGGCAGCCTCCATCTCAACAGCAACAACCAATTCTTTTGGAGACAAAGGCAGCTGCGGTGCAGACATCATTATACCTATCACTACCTCACAACAACAACATCCTCGTTGGTTGCAATATAAGATTATACACAGCACCAAGCTCACGTCATACGCCAATCCAGTGCATTAGAAGATGGCATCTCTAGATTTCGATCAGAAGTTCCTTGGACGTATAGCCAAGCAGACAGAAGATTCAAATCCGTATATGTCAGGCGCGCTCTACCAGATCCTCGGCCTTTCTGTGCTGCTTTCACGAAAGCTCATTCGCGCCAGAAAGCTTCGCAAACTCGACACAAGCAGAGACACACCATCACTTGCAGCATATCAGCATATTTTATGGATGTCCAGAGAAGGTCTGTCGATACTGGAGTTGTATGTGCTTCCATATGCCCAAGATAACCAGCATGGACCAGAGTGCAGAGTCTTGAGCGTAAAGCTCCGAGCAAGCTTCTACCACATCTTCTGCTTATTCCACAACCAGCCACCGGTCACAATGACGAACATGGAGACAACAGAGCCAAGAGGCCCAGGCACGTCGCTCTCTCCGCAGTATACAAACAGTCGCAAGACAGACCATAGACTATCGCCGCCATCGAAGCGTACAGGCAAACAACCAGCATTCCGCGAGCCCATTGATTCTATTGTTTCGGAGACCTCGTTCATCACCAACCCCTACGCAGCTGGTGGACCCGTTGGGACACCTTCTCCAGGACCACCACTCAATGCGCCCCCTGGCCTCAACCCGATCCCGATACCACAGCCTTCATCTTTCCTCTTGCCGCCGTTAAACTTCGTGCCGCTGGCCACTGGGTACTTTAATACTGCTACTTCTTACGCTACTTCGTTCCTTCCAGGGTCACATCCTCTCCGACTGTCAGTGGCTCTGGAACACAGTGCATTTTTGTGGGACTGCGTGCATGACCACGATGGCTCACGACGTGTCGCCCGTCGCGCTATTAAAGACGTCTATCGCGCACAAGAAGCAATGGACGATGCCGCGTTCGAGGATGCCGCAGAGCTTGTAGGCATCCTGGGGCGAATGATGAAGCGCAAGAGCTGGGAAGGTACGCCGCAAGTTGGTGATGTGAGAAGCCCGGAGATGGTCGCACCGCATGGCGATCAAGTTTATGATCGCGATAGCAGGGGCGATACGGATCCTAGCATCCCTGTAACTGCCCCTCTGCAATACTCCCAGAATCCACGAAGAGCCGCCGATGGGCCACCGATAACAACTTCCGCGGCGCAAAGCCCATCGAAAGATCCTACACGCAGTCGTGCCAGCAGCAATGCATCGAAGCACAGACCTACCGGCAGCCATGCGGACACGCTACAGTCGAATACAAATCGGTTGTCAGGAGGAAGTCACGAATCAACATCGCGTGCAAAGCATATCAGCATGGAGAGCGATGGCAGTATGACACCAAGAGCACCTCAAAGCAAGGGTGATCGAGCTCCCGCGACACCATCCACTATGCGCGGTACACATCAGCATACTGGCAATGGTAGCTCATACGAGGCAACACCCGAGGTCAGGAACTCACCGCCGATACCAGAGAGCGCAGCTGTTATGGCAGCCGCTCAGAACATGCGAACCTCGTCGAATCTTCGTCAGTCACCTCCTTTGCGTCGTTCTCCTCGGTCATCGCCGAACCTTGATAGATCCAATAGAGAACCCAGTTGACTCGTAGCGGCGGGTAAGGAAAAAGGAAGAAAGATGAATGTTCAGTGGTTGCCGAACCGAGAAGCTGATATCGTCTTCCTGCCACCGTCTGCAAATTCCACGCCTGTGGATACCCGCCCTCCGATACAAGAAGCACTCGGGCTGCTCTAATCACATAAATCGTACAATTGAGAATCACCAATCGAAGTCGCGACTCGCGCAATCATCGCCTTACTCTCCGTATAAGGAAGAGCACATCAACTTATATCACGCCTATACTTCTCGCGCTGTACAGTACCTAACCATATCTCGGAAACATCGGTCGTGAATTTCAAGTTCAAAATCAGTACAAAGTTCTCTCTTATAAACAATTTTTACTTTCATGTTTTCGAATTTGATAGCGCACCTGGGTAGATCCATACTTTTTACATTTTGCTGCTTCTCAAGATACCACTCTGTTGGTCAATTCCAGGTGGATAGCTTTGCTTAGCATATGTCACGCGCTGCAACGTGATGACCTGAAACACGATATATGATTAATGCACGATATATTATATTACCTTATACACAAAAAGTCCAGCACGCGGACAGTCTCATGTTCATTCTTGTGACCTCGCTACCGATAAGACAGAGATATAAAGCATACCATTCTGACACACCGCCCTGTCGAATCTCGGACTCGATTTCTTTGGGCTGCACAACGGTTGTCGATGTAATTCAGAACACAAAGACTTGTTGTCAGGTGTTAGTTCAGTCCATTATCTTATACAGAAACGAGCGAGTATAAGCCGCCTCGTGTAGCCCCAACACCGCGGAACCCTGTATTTTGTCGTCTAGCGAAACAACAAATTCACCTTGGGACACGGCTGTGAGTAATCCATCATCCTGTTCTGTCCCGTCTTCAAACAGAGCACTGGGATGCTGCTTTGACGAACAGTCCCGTCTGCTGGAGGTAGCCATGAAGGCCGTAGTAGGACGTAGAGGTGGGGCGTGAGAGCAACCTGTTTCCTGCAATGCTAGTCTCAGGAAGCGTCGGATCGGTCCCATGCTTTCTCCTCTTTGAGATATCTGCTTAACGCTCTGTCGCCATGCACCGGGATGGCGTGTCATGATAGAGCGCAGTGCCCGTGCGATCATTCTCCGACTCTCTCTTCGATCATTCACCCGACAGGTAGTCAAGTTCTTTAGAGCAGAAGACGAGGTTGTTATTCCAGATGGCTGATTCGTTGAGAAGTCCTGTTTCCTGAAGGTACTCGCGATGGCTGGGTTGAAAAGTGATGATTGTGGGGTTTGATCATACCTCATCGAATGCTGGCACTTACAGACAAGCCTGGAGGCTGCTGCTATACTATGGAGGTCCTCTTCAGAGCACTGCCATGGCGCCCTTCTGGAATCATCGACGGGTAGATCAGGTGCTTCGCTTTCTAGTGTTGGGTAGCATGGAAACGATAGCATTTCCTGCTGGATCAACGCGAGTGCCTCCAGAGTAGCATGACAAATGACAACGGTGGGCGTAGATTGAAGCGGTGACTGAAGCTCTTCGGAAGCCAGCATCATTGAGGATACATTCATGCTGAAATGTGATATTTGAAAATTCTTGGTCGAATAGAATTCTTGGCAGTACTGATGCTAGAGGTTGACGAGTTTGGATAATTTGCGAAACAGAAGCACTTTACAGTACAAATACAAACTCTGTGGCCGGCTCGAATTTTGCTACCGTGGTTGTAGCCTTCTTCAGTGAAGCATATTGCGCATTTCTGGTATTGGTTCAATTCCCGTGTTCGATGGTAGCGAGTCGCGAATATCCACACGCATTGATATCTTCTCTTTTTGAGGTAAACAACTCTAGAGATTCAATTCGATAGAGTATCTATGAAATGATGTTACTGTTAGTATCAGGATTCATGTTTGAACGTCGGATCGCACAACCGTAAATCTCTCCCATTTAAGTCTCGCGAATTTCTGTAGCTTAGAAAAAAATCATACAACTCATGAGTCCATGGAAATCAGAATGCTACCACGCAAGCAACCTTCCAACCTTCACAATCTTGATCTGCGCCGTACAGTGTCGGATACTTCCAGGCTATCTTCAAACCCACTAGAACCTCTTCGCATTGAACCAATTCCAGAAAACAATTTTAGAAGCCTCTACTGTTTGTTCTATCATTAAATCCATTAAAATAACAACTTATCACTTCTCAAGGCCCTTATGGCCATTCAAGCGCTCCCAAACAAATTGACCTGATGAGACTACATTCAGTCTACCTCCCAGCCTTGGCTATCACCCCTAAGCGGACGCAGTTTTTGGCCCAACCTGATGTCTAACGTCTGTTCTGCCTGCTGCTTACTGTTCCTATTTATTTTTAAGGGTCTATCCACCAAGTGGATCTATTTAGCTTGTAGCCTGGGATTATGAGAGAAGTAGTAAGTGAGTATAACCCATGTGGGCTTTGGGATGGTGCGATAGATAGGACGAGTCAGACAAAAAATAGAGCCGAGCGGATGGAAAGGCCAAGGTAGTCCAGATATGGCCAGACGAAAGCGAGACAAGGATGGAGAACATCACTAGTTTTTGATTATCACTGCGACACTTCACTTCGAATCAGGCGAATTATTCCATCAATGCATCGTATACGCTAAGCGTACGTCTATTCGTTGTCTATATACCCCGGAACGCCCAACTCCGCCAGTCCCGCTGCGCCAGGCAGAAGGTGGTGACAAGTGGACATAAAAAACGCAAAAGGAAAATCAGACTCTGAATGTCTGCAATGCAACCCTAACATAACACCCGCGTATTGTCATCTTGTATCCGTACAACAGCCCGCCCGTCGTCCATGGCCTAGATAGCAGTGCGCTGATGACGATGAGTGTAGTCGCGGCGAGCGATCTTGCCGTTGGAGCACTTAGTGCCAGCTGCAACAGGCTGATAGATGACCTGGCCATTGGAGCAGATGCCGTACTGGGACTCGCCGTTGCAGAGCATGGCACCCTCCTCAGAGCAGGCAGAACCGCCACCAGTGGAACCACCAGTGGAGGGTGCCTGGGGAGCAGCGGGTGCAGGGGTCGTGGCTGGCACCTTAGGGACGACAGGTTCGACGGGAGAAGAGCCGGAAGAGCCTGAACCTGAGCCACCAGAGGGAGCAGTGTTAGCGCCCTCGGAAGCGGCGCCACCACAGAGCCCCATAAATGGGCCTGTACCAAGCTTGGCTACAGATTTACCGGGATTAGCAAATGTGTAGTCAGAGCCCTCAGTTGTCTTGCAGGTGCTGCCTTGGGCGTTGATGTTCGCGATAGCCATATCCGGGAGGGAGTCGAAACCTTCACCTGTGCCACCAGAGACGTTGATAGGAGCGCAGTTCATGTACATTTCACGCTGGCCGATTTTGTTGAACCAGGTCCAAGCCATGGTCATCTGGCCCTCAGGAAGGGCAGAGGGAACCTTAAAGTCGAACTGGCCGAGTGCACCAGAATTGCCACTTCCTGTTGTAGGGCACCCGCCCTCGATCGAGTGAATGACCTTCCACTTGGATGTAGCAGTGGGCTCTTTGTCCTTAGTGACGGAGATTTGGCAGGATCCACCGCCGTGGGTAGCTGTCTGGTCTGGAGGGAATGAGACGGTGACGTCAGAGCCGACAGTCCACTCATTCATGGATGTGATGACATAGCTACCACCAGAGCCAACCTGACAGGGAAAGTTTGAGCCAGATGCATCCAATGGGTCCTTTTGAACACCCGCAAAGGGTACAGGGTTCGCAATGAACATGTGGGCCGAGGTTGTGGAGGCCATGGCCAGTATGGCAGCGAAGATGGTGTTCTTGGTCATAGTGGAAGACATTGTTGTTGGTTTGGTTGAAGAAGTAAAGTTTTTGAAAAGAGTGGAAGTGATCGTAAGCTGAATGTTTGGCTTGTCGAAAGCGTAAATGTTCAAGATTGAAAGGTTAAGGAGTGTGAATGTTCAGAACCAGTCTGAAGATTGTTGTTGAATGAATGTGGTTGTTGTTTGCTTAGTTGGAGCTTCGATGATTTGTGAGAGAAGGATGTTGAGGTTGTTAAGTAGTGCTTCGGGGTAGAGATGTTGGAGCAGGATGTGTAACGACGGAAAAACTCCGTTGGCGTTGTGCAGCGGCCTAGTAGCCTGCACGCTACGTTGTAACTTCACATTGAGACAATAGACGGGCACCGTGACAATGAGGTGAATGGGAATATCCACAGTGCATTTGGAGGCCCGGCAACAGCGAATCAGATTGAAGGACTTGGCTATTAGCGAATCGCGAAGAAGCGGAGTCCAACATCTCGTCTTCCGTAGATCTGCCCAAAGGGACAAAGGATTATGGCCGTTCATTATGAAAGTCCGATGTATCCAGGGCCCGTGTTTAGGCCTTCTGGGCTTAGAGGCGTATGAAAGCACGCATTCCAGATTAAGGAAGACATGAAAGGGTCTTAGCACTATTCAACGAACCACGTTGTAGGATATACTGTGTTCACGCCTAATAGCATATTTTTCGATGGCCTTTAGGAGATAATCGGTGGAAACTTGAATCCTCGAATGAGTGCCGAACGTGTTTCTCCTGGAGGTGAAGGCAAGGCTGCGCCTCTGTGTGTCAGCGGGGATTAATGTCGGGTTTCCTGGGCTGCGGTCGTTTGGTCATCACCGCAGGTTCAGTTACAGGTTTTTGGTACAAAATTAGGAGAATTATGACATGTCGAGATGCAGTCCGGATTCCGTGGCAGTGACATTTAAAAAAGTTAGTGTGATGGACGAAGGTATGAAGTCGAAAGTATGGAAGGTGCTTTATGCATCTAGCCTATTTAGGTATTGGCGTCTTCTCATGTCTTGGCGAACGACAGCTGCAGCAACCGCGCCAGCATCATGCTGATCGCAAGGAACGCAAAACAAACCTCAGAACTCAGACCGACCCATTAGGCAAGGGGAGGGAGCACGCCAATTTACATATCGGTCTTCTTTCTGACTGTTTTTGCGATTCAAGACACGCCCAGTCATTGTCTACAACATTTGCGACGCGTCCGCTGCTCGCCAGCTCTTCTGAGCTTCCTCAACCTTCACATATCCCTCGTGGCGCACTCTCCAGCAGCCATGTTTACTACCACTGGAAAGACGGCACCGCCACAGGCATTCATGTCTAGCTATGCGCCGCGACTGCGATCTCATGGCAATTCTCTCGTGTCCCCAATCGTGCCGCCGTCGAACACTCTTCCTGCGCCGCGCGTGACGAAGCGCGGAACTGCCGTGCTCAGCTACGCCGAAGACGCATATGATGACGACGATTTCGAGGACAGTGATCGTCCGAGGCGCGCAACTGGCCTGCGTAGTGTACAAAGGGATGCCGCTATGAATTTGGATCAGACGGCGCAAATAGCAGCGTTAGGTCAAGAGCTCACGGCGCCTGTTGAATTACAGGGCATCTGGAGAGATTGGATGGGCAGACCTAAGCGCACATTGTAAGTGCACATTTCCAGAGAATATGCAGGGAAATTGCCTAATATTTGCGTGCAGAACGGAGAAGCAGGTACAGGTGCAGTCTGCGCTTCCTGTCACTTTGATTCCCATACGGATAGATATGGATATTCAGCCATTCCGCCCCGAGGCACCACTTCCGACTCCATCAAATGCTCGAGACTTTGGTATCAATGAAAGCCTGCCAGCGTACAAACAGCCCGATATCACGCCCGCATATCGATTGAAGGATTCGTTCCTGTGGAACCTCCACGAGGCTCTTATGACGCCAGACCAGTTCGCAAAGCAGTTTGTTGATGAGCTGGATCTGCCAGCGGATCGCAAGCCCCAGATTATTTACAATATCGCAGGCCAAATACGACAGCAACTAGAGGAGTATGCTGGAGTTGCACTGCATCCTCTTTTTCATTCAACCGCTGCGCCATCTCTCCAGGGCACTACAGCGAAGCCAAACCTGCTTTCTACAACTCGTGATGGTACCTCTACGCCAGCTTTGCCGCCCACAACTAGCGCCTCGACGCCAATTGCGAACGGCCCAGCCCAGACCAATGGTGCGAAGACACCTCACCCTACCGCGGTGCCTAACGGTATTACAGCCTCTGCAACAGCGCTGCCATCTGAGGAGCTTCATAACCCAGATGACACCTACCGTTGCATAGTCACGTTAAACATCAATTTGATGAACCGTTTGTACACCGACAAGTTTGAGTGGTCTTTGCTGCACCCTCCAGGCTTCGCTGAGATGTTTGCACAAGTTACATGCGCTGATCTAGGCTTATCTGGCGAATGGGTATCCTCGATGACGCATGCCATCTATGAAGCTGTATTGCGACTAAAGAAAGAAGCGTGTGAGAATGGTGGACTTGTTGGCGATGGAGAGATTGACAATGATGCCGTTGAGCCCGCAATTGGCGCCGGATGGAGGTACGACCACGAGCATCTATGCGACGAGTGGGAGCCCAAGGTTGAGATGCTGTCACAAGAAGAGATCGAAAAGCGCGAGGGTGATCGCGAGAGGCAGATCAGAAGACTGCGAAGGGAAACAGCCCGCTTCTCCTCAACTGCAAATATGTCAGGCACTCCACAAAATGAGTTCTTCAGCAATATCGAGCAGCAGGAAAACATGGGTCGTGGCGAGCGAAGCAAGAAGAAGAGGAGGTTCAGGAGTCTCAGTCCTGTAGGGCGAGACACACCTGGAGCAGGCTCCGGTTACGGCGGGGAGGGTGGTGGGCTTCAGGAAGGGTATGTACCGATGATATGCGCTATCTCTTACCTAGCTAACAGTATATGCTCAGGGAGCGACAAACATGGCGATGCGCCCACTGTTACGTCTGGGGTACCGCCGTCTGGGCAGTCCGTGACGGGCCACGAGGACCACGCACTCTTTGCCACAACTGTGGCTATATGTATGAGCGAGACAAGAAGCTTCCACCATGGTCGGAAAACCTGTTCTTCAATGATCGCCCATGCCACGAAGTTCCACAGTACCGGCCGCAGCGGTAAAATTCTCTCAAACTGGTCTTTCATTGGAGCCAGGCTTGTCAAGGATGGTCGCGCCTCTATCATACTGTGACTGACCATGAGTCGGACTGTTATGTTTTGTCTTTGTAGCATTTACCAGCGCGGCGTCTTGGCTATTTGATAGAATGTGTGTCAGACAATACGAACCGAGGAATGAAATGGAGTGGAGGACAATAACTTTTGAAGGACGGAGGACACATCGAGTATCTCGATAAGCAGCACTACCTGCATGTTACTCGACGCTCGAGGCGCCGCTCCACTAAGCCTCGATTGCTAACCACAACGCACTGGTTTACTGGCCGCCGTACAGCACAAAGCTATCTGCCAAATCGACATTACCAACAGATTCCGCTATCTGACCACATCAGCCGCAGCACCTCATGTGCAGTCTAACTATTGGCCTGGGTGGCCATAATTAATGCACATCACTGAGTCGGCAATTCGACGTAGCCTGGCGAATCATGAATGTTGCATAAGCTGTATGGCTGTCTTCTACGTTAAATCGCATAATAGCCAGAATTATCACGAACAATAGGAAGAACCGAGGTCTTGCAATGGTTATCCACAACAATTTTGGGATCAATGATATGTACCTGACCTCTTCTCTGCGATTACTAACTTGCCTCAAGTGTGATCGACTGGGTCCTGTTTGCATCGCACATCCACATGGAATCCATCATCAAGCGAAACCCTTGGTCATCAACAATGAATAGCTACTGCTCTCTCCAATCTGCCTTCTTGGTGTGGCATTTAGACACCTACTCAGGTCAGGCAAGTCTCACGTCATCTTTCGTACAGCAAAAAGATGATATCGATGAGAATATTGAGTATTCTCGTGCACCTGCTTTATTCATCTGGGGTGTCCGCTGTGTAGATGAGGCCTAGTGGCAGGGCCGAGCTGTCCACGCAAACACACGGCAATAGAACGGTTCTCTCCCTACCATAATCTTGATTGACTCAATTTCCTATTCTTATCTACAAAACTCGCTGCAGAGCTTCTTTGATCTACCCGCAATATGACCATGGGGCCTTTCACATCCACATTATATGTATCTTTAAGCTTTACCCAATTGGCGAAGGCCTGGTATTGCATCATACCAGCACACATCTTGCATCTCCCGCCAGGTTTAATGACATAGCGTGTGATGTTCGTGGTTGCTGGCCAGAGAGGTGAGTGGATCTTTGAAACGCACAACACCAGTTATCCTCTACCGCGTAAATTTTCACCAGGTCCATATATATCGCACTCAGTAAGAACTCATTCGATATCCTTATTGTTGCTCTGTTTTGTTATTGAGAACAATTGTTGCATCTGGTGATCGCTCGCATTGTACGCACGGACAAGACAGCTTAGGTACTGAACAACAGAGCAATAGCAATCCACCAGCTCCACCTTCATCGACTCCAGTACTTTGAGTTATTGCACTTTGGCATCTCCTCCCGCACGTCTCATCTCGAAACAACGCCCCATGGCCACATTAGCCCACTAACAAAAGACCGTAATACATTCATGCCGTACATCAACCCAAAGCTAGCGTCTAGGACTGCTATTGATTATTATAGCAAACAATCAGACAATAGTTATATGGAACTTGCAAGGTGTCATTATGTAAATCTTTCAGGGACATTTCGACATGAGGGAAAAGGCCAAAGCGACAGCTAGACAGTGACGGAGACAACGGATGTGGCGCTGAAGTATGGATGCATATGAGTGAGGGTTAAAGTATATTGGCGATGTCCATCGAGTTCAGGGGCGGCTGCATCGTTGAATTTTACTGTTTTGCGACACGACATACTTCTCTTTCAGCTTGATAGAAAGCCTAGCGCCTATACTGTTTTCTGTATATTTCACGAGGTAGTACGCTGACGGTGCGTTTAGAGTTCGTTGCCGTCTTTCAACTGCCGGCCCCAGAACCACGAACATTCGACTTTTGCGTCAAGCACCGTCAATACATCCGGGCGTGATTGTCTCGCAAATCCATCCAAGTGTACAACGCAATGGAGTCAGTCCACCCGGAACGTCTTTACTCCAAAACCGAAAACGTCCCGGTAAAAGTCTCATCCAGTTATCGTGGTCACTCGCTCGTGTAACGAGCTTCAAGGGGGAGAAGTGGACGCTCAACCCACCATCACGCCACACATCATCCATCACGATACCCCACAATCACACAAGCACCTGATCGGCAGCACAGCCTCCAGCCTTATATTGTATCAAGGATCCATAGATGAACTTTGCCTTGCAGAACGCAAAATCACAGGCTTTTCTATCACTATATTGCAACCAAGTAGATATCGCAGCCAATACCACATTAAGGCACTATGCCAGCGCCACCTGCCTACCACATGGTCATTGACTCCAAAGCCTTAAGACCTACCATGTCATCGCCATGTGGCAATGAAGAAGAGGAAAAGACAGAAAACAGTGAAGACGAAGAAACTCCTGAAATCACAATCAATGCAGCCACTCAAATCCGTGGAAATGGAAACATTGTTTCCATCGCCCAAATGGACAGCATGCGCATAGCGAATCTCGTCGCTAAAATACTCTCTGGCGATACTGTGCCAGACACATCGATGACCACACTACTCACGCCTCCATCGCCGCCCCAAGCTCCTGTCACACAACTGAGGTCAAGTCACACAGAGCGTCGCAAAAAGGGGGTGTTGGACATAAACATCACCGTCAATTGCGGCGCAACCATCATTGGTGACCGCAACATCGTGGGCCCCGGTCTCGGCGACATTGCACGGCAAATGCAACTCGCACAGCGCAATGCCACTCTACAAGCACATCAACAGCAAGCCCAACTCCTGCAGCAACAGAAACTCGCTCAGGGACTAGCCCAAGCCCAAGCACAGAAACAGGCGCAGATGAATCTGCAGCATAGCCTGGATCAAAGGGGTGATGCAACAGGCTTGGCGCAGTCTCATCAGACTTTGTACCAAAGCCAGGCGGCTTTGGCGGGTGTCGGGCAGGTTACGCCACCAATGAGTCGAAGTGGGAGTTTAGGGAGTGAGGGAAGTCCAGAGGGAAAGAGGAAGGCTGAAGATGATGCTAGAGAAGGATTGTTGTTGTTGAAGAGGAGACGCTGATAGCCAGATTCTTGCTTGTGCTTTGAGGCTGTGTTGGACTTCTGTGGGTGTCTGGGGTTAAAGTTGGCATTGAAGTTGGCGTTGGGGTTGGCGTTGAGGTTGGCGTTGAGGTTGGCGTCGATGCATTTATGGGCTTCCTTTAGGGCGTTGGTTGTTCAGCGGGCATATCTGAAGATATGACTGACATGAAGTCATGCTATTGTTTGTTCGTTATGTTAGCTCAGATATCCCCAATGATGAGAATATTCATGATAGCAATCTTGGGGTACCTCAGCTGCTGGGACTCTTTCATCCTATGGTTGAATTTAGCTGAGCTCTGGAAGTGTGCAACGACATGCACCATAGCAACGTCCGTGGCGATCAAACGTCTCTCTGACATTCTGTAAGACTCGACCGGATAAACGCATCCGGCGCCATTGCTACTGCATCCCCCCAAATGTACCCTAATCAACAGCACAATTCAGAGCAGCCACTTGTTGTCAGTCAAAGGAGAAGGGTGCCGGATCAGACCAGGGCTTGTTTTTTTTACTTCTTTGAGATATTGTGCAACTTCAGACGACCACCTCGCAAGAGAATGATGAGATTGTTGAGAACAAGGACTTCGAAGGAGGGTCTTGTGCAGCACAAAGCTGTCGCCTGTAATTTCAGCATGTCATTGTAGTTTTTGATTAACTCTAGTCTAAATGGGTGACATGAATCGAGTTGAGCGGAGATAGATTGTATCGACCGTTCGAATTGGTGACAGGTTGCAAGGTGGTCAGTGAGTCCGTGAACGAGCTGCCGAGCAGTGACACGCAAGGTGGCCTTTTCGCCACTGTCATGTAGGTCCCTGAGATGCTCCACAAATCCAGACTGGCAACAACTACGAATCTGCAAAAATCTTGCTTGATTATTCTGCTAAATATCGAACAAAACAATACAAATGTGCAAAACTCACTAAAATACATGACTGAGGTTTTGTCTGAGGCTTTTAGAGTAACAACTCAATTAGAAAGTCTGATGCAGCTCGTGAACCCTTGTCCCCGTTCTCCGCAATAGCGCCTTACCAATTGGGCAAGCACCACGCTCAACATCACCTCCGAGCTCCTTCCCTCCACAACAACATCACCACTCTTTCACAATTTTACCATCTCCTACTACTTGCGCGTCACGTATTCCGGGCTGCACGCAGCAATCGGACGCTGCCTTCATCTGATATACCTTCCGTCGATAGGGAGTAGCAACAGCTTCCTAAAGCAGACGGCCACCTTGTCAATCCCTTTCCTGCGACGCTGCAGCTGTGTGGATTGTGCAACCAACGAGATACTCGACGGGCTCTTGTTAATTGAGCCGTTCATTTCCTCGCTGGGTAGCTCAGATTCACCTACCGTACTCAAAGAGGTGATCGACTCTACCAGGCTCCCTCAATAAGCAATTCGATACGTTCACGACATTGCTAAACAACTCAAGTGCGCTGCTAGTTGTCGCACCGTCGTTCAGCAGAGGTAGTTGCCTCAGTACGCATCACGCCTGTCTAATCACCTTTCAACAAGATGCAGTCTTGGATGAGCTGGGCCACATTTTTGGCCATTCTGGCTGCAGGCTACTTCTACTACGCTCCGAAGCTCAACGCCGATGCTCGAGGTCGATCCACAGCACGCACAACAACCACCAATTCCAAGCCAGTTGACTGGAGCGACTCGGACAGCAAACCAAAGGCAGCTGCAAAGCAGGCCAAGAAGCAGGCCAAGGCTCCTCGCAAGAAGTCCATTCAGGAAGCTGTTCAGGAAGCTGGCAACAAGGCAAAGGCCGAGTTTAATGCAGCAACCTCTGCTGACGTTGACGCCAGTGACGATTCTTCGTCTGCCTCGGAGCCTGTCCGCGCTGCACCCAAGGCACCAAGCGGCAAGGATGTGTCCGACATGCTCGGCCCTTCCAGCAACGCTGCCAATGTTCTGAGCATCAAGGCGTCCAACAAGCCCGCAAAGGCCTCCAAGTCCAAGGCCCAGAAGGTCGAAACGCCCCAGGAGACCAAGAAGCAGCGCCAGAACAGACAGAAAGCGGAAGCACAAAAGGCCCAGCGCGAGGAAGATGAGAAGCAGCGCCAGATTCTGCTTGAGAAGCAGCGTCGCACTGCTCGTGAGGCTCGAGGAGAGCCCGCAAAGAACGGTGTAGCTGCTAAGCTGCCTTCTAACAACCCCTGGGTTGGCCAGTCTTCGGGCGGTGCTGTTCAGGCTCCATCTTCGGCTCCCAGTGGTCAGCTTCTCGACACCTTTGATGTCGCCTCTACGGCTAGCTCCAGCGCCACCAACGGAACTATCAACACTCCTGATACTGCCTCCAACAGTGGCAGCTACAACAATGGTTTGCCTTCTGAGGAGGAGCAGCTGAGATTGGCCATGGAAGACTCTGCCTGGACTACTATTCCCAAGGGTGGCAAGAAGCAGAAGGCTGCCCAGGTCACTGAGGAGAGCAACACTTCAAGCACTACTCCCGTGCAACCTGTCAAGCCCACTCCGGTTTCTCAGACCAAGAAGACTGAGAACCGCGCCCCCCTCTCGAACTCACGCTATGGAATTCTCTCTGAGCCCTTCACTACCACCGAGAAGGACTCTGACTGGCCAGTGATGTGAGTAGGGACTTTTGGCAAGCGCCTATACCATCTTGGGCAGTTCAGACCGTTTTTCTCCTGCTCGTGTTCTGATGAGGCCACGCCCAATAGCGGGAGTTCAGTCTCTCCGCACGGCCACAGTGTGTTCGTTACCCAGACTGTTGCAAGTGCTGTAGTTTAGCTGCCATGAGGCATGGGGTTTTGTAGAGCATTTGTGAAATACCAGCGGTGAGGTTTCAGCAGCCCTCTTGGCGAGAAAAGTGGCATTGGAGTCTGGGTTAATTTCAATACCTGCAGTGATAGGCTATTAGCTTTATCTACATCATGTACTTTTCCCCCTTGTTCAGTCTAGGATAAGACATCTTGCATTATAGTAGATTGGCAATCGACGAAGGCAAATCAACAGTGTTTGTGTCCTCGTTGTGCGAGTCCAATATACATAGAATTATGTGTGCTTCGTGTTGCTTCAAAGCATTGGTCCAAAAAACACACGCTCCACATCATCACCAACCAGAAAATCACAGCACCAGCTATGAGAATAAAAAACAAATGCTGACCACTGCAACCTCTTACAATGGATGGGGGCGCTGGGCAAATTAGAACTGCGTATCTTGACGGATGCTTCCATTATTAAGCCCGAGATTGTGAGCTTTGCACAGAATGGTGAAGCTTCGATTCATGTTTCAGCAAGAACTATTGCACACGTTTCCAAAACTCGAAACCGGGTGCTAGCCCACGGAAGTCCGCACATAAGGGACGTGCAGCTATCAGATTGCTTTAGAATAATTAGTTAACATACAAAGGATTGTCTCACCAAGCTTCTCAGTGCAGATCTAGGGTGAGAGTACTAGCCCCTCTTGGCAGCGACACCTGTCCTCTCACGGTAGAGCTTCACAACATCCATATCCACCCATCCAGCGCCACTCCTTACATTCTCAACTTGCTCCTTTCCTTTGCTTTCGACCGCAGCCATGGCGCAAATACGGGGCACAGCGGGCTACCACCTGGGAAACCAAAGCCCCTTCGGTAACGCTGGACGGAACGATGGTACCACGAACGACCCGAGTCCGCTTGATCAGCTCAGAGAGCAGACGAACAAAATTGAGGACTTTCTCGACACGCTGTCTGATCCAATCAAGCCGTGAGTGTTCCTGTGGCATTGGGATGCTGGAGTCCAGAATTGCGGTAGTCATAAGCTCCACTCGTGATAATAGAGCTGACGTGGTGCTGAATAGGTACCTCCCAGCTGTCGGCCGCTTCTTGATTGTTGTCACTTTCCTCGAGGATGCATTGCGCATTCTGACACAGTGGAGCGATCAGCTTACATACCTCCACGACTACCGAAAGAGTACGCGAACCTGCATACTCCAAAGCCCTTGCAAGCAATCGCTAACAATAATCGCTTTGCAGTCTGGAACGGCTTCACTCACGCATTCCTCATCATCAATGTGGTTGTTATGACTGTATGCTCAATCATGGTTATTACTCGAAAGCACTCGGAATACGCTGTAGCTGGCCTCATGAGCGTGGTGGTGATGCAGGGTATTGGATACGGCCTAGTCTTTGACTTGAACTTCTTCCTGCGCAACTTGTCGGTCATGGGTGGTCTGATGATGGTTCTGTCTGACTCCTGGGTTCGCAAGAAGTTCGCTCCCGCTGGTCTTCCCCAACTCGACGAGAAGGATAAGAAGATGTACTTTCAGCTTGCTGGACGTGTTCTGCTTATCTTCCTCTTTGTCGGTTTTGTCTTCCGTGGCGACTGGGGTTTCTGGAGAATCGTGGCTAGCTTGCTCGGACTCATTGCCTGCATCATGGTCGTTGTTGGTTTTAAGGCCAAGTTCTCAGCCGTCATGCTTGTGCTTATTCTCAGCATCTTCAACCTTTATGTCAACAACTGGTGGACTCTGCACCCCCACCACCCCCACAAGGATTTTGCGAAGTACGACTTCTTTCAGATTCTCTCGATTGTGTAAGTGGTACACCCCCAAAATTGCAGCCGTCAGTTACTAATAATCTTACAGCGGCGGTCTCCTCCTGCTTGTTAACATGGGCCCCGGCCAGTTTTCGGTCGACGAGAAGAAGAAGGTCTACTAGACGGAACAGCCCTCGGTATACACAATATCCTTAAATCTCAGCATCTGGTTGTAGACCAGGCTACACTCTATATTAAGCTTAGTACAACGACGCATACGAAAATGTTCCAGTGCTCATGGGTCGGACACTGGAAGAGGGAATACGGTCAAAAGCGTTTGAGCACGTGAGAAGGACCGTGTGTTACGGAACATGTAGACTATGAATCCGGTGTCTGTTTTGCAGTTGGAAGGGCAATTGCGAATTTGGATCATTACGCCCAATATTACGCACTACACAAATGTGAACAAATGTTATCAATGAACCAACGAACACATAGACTTGTACAGAAGCAACGTGTATAGAAGGCTATTTTGTGGACACATTTCTTATGCCCCAGGCCTTACCTCCGGACGTCATTTCAGCTCCACAATGCGGAGATCGGAACCCCCCGAATGTTATGCATTGAACACCTGCCACACAAGGCTTGATCTCGTGTTGACCTCCGATTCATTAGCTAATCAATTGCCGATAGCAGCCTGCCCCGTGCCTCAGCACCATCAATCACCTGTAGCACATCCCTTGTATGACAATCACCATTTTTCTTTCCTACACATTGCATTAGATTCAGGTTTAGACGAAATGGCTCCGAACAAGATTATTTTAGATACGGACCCTGTGAGTGCAATGGCGGGGTAATTGTGATGGGTCAGTGCGACTTTGGACTAATAGTAAAACAAGGGCGTTGACGATGTCATTGCTATGCTTCTTGCCTTTTCGGCGAAGCCTGAGGAGCTGGATATTCTTATGCTGAGTCTAACGTTTGGGAATGTCGATGTTCAGAGGTACGTACCCCTTCTTTCTTTCGCTTCGTTCCATGCTCCCAAACGGGGCGTACAGAACCACGATCACATGAACTTCTCACGACTTACGAACGCTGCGTGTGCTGACTACGCTTTAGTTGCTTGAGAAATGTTGTCACCCTATTTCATTACATTGGGAAAGAAAGAGCATGGAGAGAAAGCCAAGGCAGACCAAGGGGATTCGAGACTTTGGATGTCCGGAAACCCATTGTTGCTGTGGGCGCTGCAGAGCCTTTGGCAGAGCACATGATGGTCGCAGATTTCTTCCATGGAATCGATGGTCTTGGAGGTATTCATAACAGCCATCCCCACCTCTCGCCAGCCGAAACATGGAAATCTCTTTTCAAGCCTATCCCAGAGAACCTATCTCCTGAGGATGCGGCTGAGTTGCAAGCCGTCAAAGACCAGCATTCGCTATTTGAACCATCCCTGAAGCCAGCACATGAACAGATGCTTGAGCTTCTGAGGGACAACGAGCCTGACACCATCACTATCGTTGCTGTCGGTCCGTTGACGAATCTTGCGTTAGCAGCGGCTAAGGATCCTGAAACATTTCTGAGAGTGAAAGAAGTCGTTGTTATGGGTGGTGCAATTGATGCACCCGGAAACGTAAGTGATCTATCTGTTTGCCTGCTTTTGACATTAAACACGATTCCGAGGCTACTCCAGTAGCCACCGCCCCGAGAACGCTTGTACTCGCCAGAGTTCAAGAATATGTCTGACTCAAGCCTCGAGTCCTCTGAGCAACTCGGACCCTTATCATGCGGAAAGCTGAATGAAAGAAAACAGATGACTCCCGGAGCCGAGTTCAACACGTATGCAGATAGTGTAGCCAGTGCACGTGTCTTCGCCCTGACCAACCCCAACCCTCGAACGACTATGCCGCCGATCCTGGGCGGGAAGAACCAACTGCCACCGTATCCTGAGAAGCTGTCTCGGAGACTGAAGCTGAAGTTGTTCCCACTCGGTAAGCACCTACTCTCTGTCTCGAACCACTCTCGAACCACTCTCGAGCAGCGAGCTAATACAACCTAGACATAACAGAACAGCATATGCTTCCGCAGTCCCTCTACATTTCCCACACTACCTCAGAAAAAATTATAAACTCCCCCCTTGCGGACTGGTCCACCCTGTTCCTCCTCACCACCTTCCAAAAACTCCTCTCCCTGAACCCCAACCAAGATGCCTCAAAACTTGGTCTGCAGCTGCATGATCCACTGTGCATATGGTACGCACTATCGCCCTCGCATCCAGCCTGGACGTTCAAGACAGAGGATGTCAGGGTGGAGACAGCAGGGCAGTGGACGAGGGGTTGTTGTGTTGTCGATCGTAGGGGTAGGCCTGTGAAAGAGAGGGAGTGTGACTTGGACGATGAGGTGGTGGGAGACGCAGGGTGGTGGGGGGATGCCAGAAGAAGCAATAGTGTTAGTTGGTGTACGAAGAGTCCAGGGACGGAATTGTTCGCGAAGGATTTGTTGGAGAGGGTATTTGGGAAAGTGGACTAGTGAGGTGAGGTTAAAAACCATAGGTGTCACGTGTATAAATGAGCGAGTCGTTGCCTAGACAAGCATGAGTTATTTTCAACATGAAGACTGTGTCAAGATTGCTGTGCGCGAATTGTTGTGAAAATTGATACTATTTTGCGCGTTTTCTCAAGTCTGCGTCAATTTTACGTGGGCGAATAGGGGGCACGCGAGCAATGTGTGCGAAGTTAAGGAGTGAACGGATTTCAGCCATTAAGCTGATTAAAGCAGTACGACTAATTTCGACGATATTTGCATACTTTGGAATTGATTGTTGGTGCGTTGCAAGCTTCCCCAGATATCAATCGAGGGATTATGTCAGCAGTGATCCTGGGGCCGCCCAGCAACTCCACTTTCTCCCCATCAACACTACGCTAGCGAACTTCTTCTCGCACCGCTGCAATCCACGCAACCGTTCCCACCCTCTTCATTCACGCTCAGTGGTCGACTATTGCAGCAGCGGCATTAATGTGATCTCAGCACGCACATTCCAATAGCACGAACCCCTCTTGGAGTAAGAGTATCAGACCGAACAAGTAGAAAACCACGCACGTGCTCAACGAATAGGCACAGGAAGGTGGCATGAAACTGCTCAATGCTTGTCTATCTGTTCAGCCCCTCGAACGCTTGAGCCAGCCTGGTGTTCGCAGCGCCCACGCTTCCGTCATTTGCGCTCTCATTCGAGGCACAATCGAGCAGCCGATGAGAAATGGGCCAATCACAGCTCTGGGACCTGGCACGCGTGTGCTCAACTTCCTCTACTGCGACAAGAGCCCACGCGACACCTTGTCTGTGATAATGCTGGCTCTTGATCTTGCCTCCAGTCCCTTCCCCCTCTCTGTTCTGTTTTCTTTCTTTTTCACAGAAGCTGGTCAATAATTAGCATTTCTTCTATGAGCACTTCAAGACCTATAATGCCGCGCCCCAGCTTTCCCCCAACGCCGCAACCCTCCACCGATATCACAGGCAAGAGCAGTACAAATGCCCCGCAACTGGAGGCCGGCTTCTCTCTGCCTCCAGCAGCCTTGAACGGCAGAGGTAGTGTTGCCAGCTCGTCTGGTCCATCTGAGTCTGCTTCAGACTCGTCCTATCGACCACCCTCACCAGCTTCCCCCATTGCTACCTCGAAATCGAGCCAGAGCCGCAAGCGTCCCAGCGCAAGCTCCCAACAGGGCGTCATCACAAAAGATGACTATTCACTGCCTCCTCCGCCGACTAGGTCACGCAAAATCATACAGATGAAGCCCAGGGATGTGCAGGAACCAACCAAGACGCAGCTTGAGAAACCAGATGCGAAGACTCCAGCAGAGAAAACCGGCGGGTCTAAGAGGAAGCAGGCAGGCAACACCACCGCTGCAGGGCGCAAGATTGCTCGAAAGACGGCACACAGCTTGATCGAGCGGAGGAGGAGATCCAAGATGAACGAGGAGTTTGGCGTACTCAAAGACATGATCCCCGCGTGCAGGGATCAGGAAATGCACAAGTTGGCGATCTTGCAGGTTCGTGTCTCCACTTCTTTCCCCACACACACACGTCGTGGCTAACATTGTAAAGGCATCGATTGAGTATATGCGCTACCTTGAGCAATGCGTTGCCGACCTCAAGGCAGCCAATCAAGCACGACACGAATCGCCCTCATCTGCTGCGTCAGATCTTGCGCCAGCCCCTCTCAGACGACCTCTCGAAAAGGACGGGGAAGAGAACGAGGAAGAGGAGGAGGAGGATGGCGACGACGACGAAGACGAGGAGATGAAGGATGTGGTATCACCAACTCACGTGGTCAACCCTATTCCAAAGTCCACCTACCACTTCGCTGCCGCCTCCCCTGCCATCTACCCCTCTGACAGAAGCGCATACTCGCACTCCGCTACTACATCTCCCGCTATGCAGCCTCAAGACCGCAACCACTACTCTACTCATCCTTCACCGGCTCTTCAGCCTTCTGATCCACATCGGTACTCCTTGGCATCTGTGGCATCACCGTCCCTGATAGCTTCGCCCGCATTCAGCGCTCAAGCATCTCAGACCCCTTCAGCCGCAATATTCAGCAATCCCTTCCATACTGGCCCACCAAGCGTGGGGCCTATTGCCGCACCGGGGTCTGCAAACGGAGCTGCATCTTTTGCGTTGACGTCGCCTGTGCTAGGTCCGCAAGCAGATCGTGAAGACCAGATTGCTACCGAGGCGCTTATGATGCTGAACTCAGCCGACCGGAGGAGCTGGAACCCACGTGGTGCACGAGGTATGAGCGTCAAGGATTTGCTGAGTAGGTAGGCCGAGGTCATGTGAGATGTTCAAATGCGGTAAAAAAAAATCCATAAGGCGTTTCTGGAGGTACAACTGGGCGAGCGCTGTTATACGACGAGCCGATTATTCGGGTTTTATAGGCGCTGGTGGTTTCTTGTTTTGCTCTTCATAGATTTTAACATTCTCACGTTTGCACAGCACTCATATCGCATCGCATGTGTAGCTTGTGTTTGCAAGCAGGAGGGTAATATCATATCACAATAAAAGTATTGAATACACACAAATATATGAACCAGACATTCTGCAGTCTACGGCGCGTGGTAATGATTGAAATCCAAGACGCGCGGCACTTAAGCACAGGAGCCATCGGCCGCTAAGTGGAGAGCCGGAATGGCTACAAGTACTCTGTCTCTCCTTATCAATTTAGTCATACGTATCCCATTCTACGTATCCCATTCTACATATGCCATGCTTCAGCGGTAGAAGACTATGCAAAACATTTGGAAGCAGCGATGAAGTACAATTGACATGCCACAAGTCGCAGAGCAGATGTGCCGCAAGTCGCAGAGAAGATGTGCTGCAAGTCGCAGAGCTGACATTCCAATGCCTTGAAGTTTACCACAGCCACGCAGGACGATGTAGATCCAGGTTTGGTAGGCACTGTAAGGATGCAGTGGGTTACCATTCTCGCCGCAATTCAGCAAATCCAGTTATACTCCTAGAACAGTGGCGATGGGAAAGAGTTGGAAAGGACAAGGTACACCACCAGTGTCACACGCACCCTGCTCAAGGCTCAGCGAGTACACGTTGGCGCACAAAGTTCCACCAAGCACATACAGGCAAGATTTAGCATGCACTATCGCAGAAGAGCCGCAATGCTTCGAAAGCTTGGTGTTTACCTTACCATACGAACGCTACTTTTCAACACCGGTCATAACATCGCCGTTCGCATCAGCAATACATACCGAGTCTCCAGGCAACCTGGCACACCATCGCGCAACATCACGTCACCCGATAAACAAGGGAAATACTGATCGGTATTTACAGAGCCGCGGGTGCTGCAATACAAGCAAATCCATTGTCATGCAATGGCACAAACCGGGTGAAAAGGATGGTGACCGGGCGTCAATCTCGCCTTCTCGGGCTCTCGCGCCTTTACAATCGCCGTCCCCCAGGCTCAATAGCAAGCCACAACGCCTGCAAACGGTTAGAACCCCACCACGGACCGGCGTTTATGTCGGTGATAGAGCTGCAGCTGCTACATTCTGCTCATGGTTTATATTGTGTTTGGCTGCCTTGATGATGATGACTCTGAGTATAAGAGTATATAATCGAGCAGACACCTTATGAGGTAACGAAGCTCAGCAACTGACTTTGACGTAATTCGAGTATTGTACGACAACATTACTTCGCAACGACGCTGCCTAACATCGACACCACGACAACGTGTTGCATCCACCAACATGTCAATACCAAACGATAAAGAGCTTCTAACGAGCCGCAGCTCGCAGGTAGACCTTACAGAGCTTGAGAAGGGCGAAGCGCAGCATGAGAAGGAATCAGTGAACGAGCCGCAAGTGTGTATTTGTCAAGTCTTCACACATCACCCAACTAACCAAAGCACACAGGATCAGGGAGAAGCGCAAAGCACTGAAATTGGCACCGAGCTGGAGAAGCACCTGTCCCGCAAATCGACCAAGAAAGATGACCTGCCAGCAGAAAAGTACCCATTAACAGATCTCGACGCGGGCCTCGTAGGTTGGGACGCACAGGACGACCCTCTCAATCCACGAAACTTCCCACAAAAGACTAAGCTCTTCATCCTCTTCCTTGTGTCGGCCATCACCTTCCTTTCGCCCCTCGCGTCCTCCATCTTCGCACCAGGGATTCCATTTGTCAACGCAGACTTCCACAACACCTCCCAGCTACTGGGAAGTTTCGCTGTCAGCGTGTATGTTCTCGGATTTGCTGTGCGTATCTTTCTCCACACTGCCGATTGAAACTGGCCGCTGACAAGTTGCACCAGGTAGGGCCACTCTTCCTGTCGCCCCTTTCAGAAATCTATGGCCGCTGCATAATCCTTAACGTTAGTAATGTCTTCTTTTGTGCCTTCACACTTGGATGCGCACTCGCGCCTAACCTCGGTGGTCTAATCACCATGCGTTTCTTCGCCGGCCTAGGCGGTTCCGCGTGTCTTACTATCGGTACCGGCGTCATCGCCGACCTGTTCGTCGCCTCGCAGCGCGGAAAGGCAGTGGCCATGTACAGCATGGGCATTTTGTTCGGTCCAATCCTGGGACCCATATGCGGTGGCTTCATTGCGCAACGCGCTGGATGGCGGTGGGATATGTGGGTGGTTCTCATCGTTGCCGTGATACTAACCGCAGGTCTTTTCTTTTTCAACAGAGAGACAAATCACGTGGTCATCCTGAACCGCAAAACCTCGTCTCTGCGTAAAGAATTAGGACGTCCGGAACTGCAAAACGTCATGAATGCTTCCAAGCCTGCTGCAGCGCTGACACCAAAGGCCATCCTCCTCAATGGCATCACGCGACCGCTCAAGATGCTCACAACATCCCCCATCGTGCTTCTCTGCTCACTCTACATGTCGTTCCTCTTTGGACTGTTGTTCTTGCTCTTCACAACACTCACCCCGGTTTTCCTACAGACGTACGGCTGGGAGCCTGACATGACCGGACTTGCGTATCTGGGGATCGGAATTGGGAACTTCTTGGGCATTGGCTTCGTAGCCAAAACCTCAGACGCTACAATCATCAAGCTGGCGAAGCGGAACAAGGGCGTATACGAGCCTGAGATGAGATTGCCGCTGTGCGTGTTTTTCGGCCTCCTCATACCCATCTCTTTCTTTTGGTATGGCTGGACTGCACATTACAAAGTGCACTGGATCGGTAGGTCCCTCTTCTCTCCACACTCATTCCTTGCATCAAGATACTAATTTGGCCAGTCCCTATAATCTCGCTTGTTCCCTTCGGTTTCGGCGTTATGGGTATCTTCGCGCCCCTGCAAACATACATGATTGACTGCTTTCCTCAATACGCCGCGAGCGCAATCGCAGGCATGACGTGCTTGCGTTGTCTTTTCGGCGCCTTGCTGCCGCTTGCTGGACCGAGTATGTACGAGACCCTAGGGTTGGGGTGGGGAAACAGTATGCTGGGATTCATCGCCGTTGCCTTCATTCCTGTACCGGCGCTGCTGTTCAAATATGGAAAGGTAGTAAGGGAGAAGTATCCTATCAAGTTTTGAGGATGGTGGGGTGGGAAAGGGTGTAAGAGACGTTGGAGAGCGAAATGATTGTACGATACCCTGTATTAAACGGACGCTGGGATAGGAGAGAGACGACAAATTAATCGAGAGCGAGGCAAGTATATGATACCCTATAATAGATTTGCGAGCACATGAGTTTATGGCTTACTTTATACAATCAAATGGCTGCGCCACAGCAGTACGAGTATGCGTCAATATATAGTAGGAGAGCGTTCCGTACGAGTAAAGTGACAAGAAACGCCTCGGCTCTGTTAGAGCATTCGAGCCAGCAACGACAACAGAAAAGGGGTATCTAAAGAGCAGCCATTCCTTGACGCTTGGAGGGAAGGGGTAGAAGAAAGAAAAAGGGATTGGGTGATGGAGTGCAGCGTTCGGCGCACATCGACATAACGTCCATGCTGTCCAGGCAGACACGATGACACGAGTGCCTCACAAAACCTTGGACTATCGACACCAGCCATACTATGTTGAAGTCGAGACTTTTGGGGCGACAAAGACTGAGAGGATGTAGTCATTCTCATAGCTCCAAAACCCGTTTGTCTCGAGATTCTCGTGATCAGCATAGATACGCGCGCCGTACACGAGCCGAAGCATACTGTCGGGGCCCAACTAGTCTAGTCAGCATGCTCTTCATCTGCCTGTGTGTCTGGTGCATGCTGGGCCTGCTATATCACATTATATCGGTGTTGGGGATGTGTATTGGTGCAAAGTGTAGTAAGTGTATATATACGTACCTGCGCTTGCGTCCTCAGCCTCTCGCGGATAGAGGCGATGGTTTCTCGTCTCCGCACCTTGATCCGCAAGTCTTGTGGCCTGCTGCTAATTCGTGCGCGAATGTAAAACTCTTGATCCGGCCCAGAGGCTTGATCGTCGTCGACCACACCGGCAACATCGGTATTATCTTCAGCTGACGAATTTCCCTGTATGTCTCCTTCTTCTGCGAGGCCATCTGGCTCAACGATCAACCATTCAGGCACCTTGTAAAGGATGCCTCTATCATCATAAACACCGCCCCAAAGCCGTCCGTCTGGGCATGTGCATTCCTGTGCGTTGAGCAAGCCTTGCGCCGTCGCCACATCACCTTGCTGTAGAGCTTCTGTTGCGAAACGAAGGCAGGCCCACACCTCGCGTGAGCCTGTCACCCGTGTATCCCACCAGTCCCCGCGCTCCTTCTCCAGTCGCTTTCGTGTCCAGGCCTGATTTGACGAGTCCGTGAGCGGTCTAATGCGTTGCCTGCTCTTAGCGGCCATGGGTGAGGCAAGCGTGTTTGGCAGTGTAGAGCGCCGGTCTGCTGGAATGGGTATGAGTTTTTGGTTTGGGCGAAGTGTCTGTGGGGCCTGAGCATTGGAATTGGGAGACGCAACTGGCTGAGAGCGCCCTATATCCATGAATGAACCTCGCAAGGAAGGCACAGAAGCTTGTCGCGAGGACGGCGCATTGAGACTGCGCACTGAAGAGTTGGAGGCATCGAGACGAGCGACGGAAGGGGGATCGAATGCGCCGTCATTGTTTGCTTGAGTAGTGGCTGGCCGAGAAGCGCAGCAACCCTGAAAAGATATTAGTCATGTTATTAGAGAGTTTAGAGATATTATGGCACGCATCGCGTGCTCATGGCCAGTTGCATACCATGGTGGAGCTTGAATATCCCTCAGCCCTGCTCTGCTGCTACCTTGGTACTGCGAGTCCACTAACGATATCGAGAACGAACGACTAAACGTGACAACAACGAAACACGATTATGGCTAATGATGACAAAGCAGTCGCGTGAGCATGAGCTGTTTACTGTGAAAGCCTTTGAGATTGGAGTGGCTGTGCGGTGGGGGAGATGCTGCTTCTTCTGTACTGGGCAGGCATTGAGGTGCGAATGCGATTTCCTTCAAATCTGAGTGATCGAAGGCGCCTCACTGTATTAGTACCAGCTGCCAGTTGCAGCTCGCTTTCCCGTGATCTGCTAATGGTAAAAGGTTGGCCATTCGGGCCTTGCCACAATGCACACAAGGAAACCTAGACCGGTCTGATTGTTCGAGTTGGTGTTTGCGGCAAGGTGGGATAGGCTAATTGACGACCTTTAAGGTACAGCACGTCATCCATAATTGATATGCACTTGCGTAGTTTTGACACCAGCAGTAGCTTTCATCACGATATATCTCTAATACTAAATGTCACTGTGTCACCGTCACACCATCGCATCGCTGGTATCATCATTAGGAATCTGATTCTCGGGCGTACAATCTCATGTGAGTTCGTGTGGTTAACGGGCTCATCTCCGGTGATGAATTTCCAGCTGCTGGATTGATCAAATTCTTTTGTGCTTATCTTGTGGTTACTCTCAGATTATCATGTAGGTTCTCAGCACTCTTCTTGCTGGAAATACATTGATCTGATGATCGCTCGATGTTACATTGCTATACGGCACCCCTGGCCAGTCCAGCTGCCCAAAGCCGATGCGGCCTTATGCATAATTATGGCGTTGTACAGCAATTTTATCGGCCACATGTCCATGATTGGCTTGGGGGATCTTCGACCTCGACATTCACGGAATTGCGAATCTGCTGCCACATCAACATCTGAGAAATTTGAAGGGATCCAATCACTTCAAAAGGGTTTCTGCCGAATAGAAAGCATGCGTGACCCCGAATTGGGAAGTCCAACCCAGAGACCTATTGAACCACAGAATGCTCTCCGGAGATGTTTGATGAGCAACATCACCAGCTTGAAGTATGACAGGAAACGCGTAAGGCTAGAGGCAGACGTTCGAGTAGCTCTCGCATGCCCTCCCAGGAAGTATCAGGAGATCCATGGAAGCGACCTAACCAGTCATCTTAAACAGAAAGCAGAAATGTCTCAATCTACTCATCACACCCACACTCAGAGCCATTGTATCTGCATTCCAAAACTGCTAGTATGATAGAAGCGTCGTGAACTCATTGCATGCCCTCACTAGTACCAGGCGTCCTACAATGCAGGGAAATGCCAAAGCGTAATGCAGATTTAGAGCTCGTTGCCCTGAACGGTCTCAAGTCAAGTGTCACATACAAATCACATTGCACCAGGCGAACACGTTTTCTGAAAACCACGAGTCTATTAGAGATTATTGTGCAAGGTGCCCGAGTGGCCGCTTGTGTACATTCCTGGCAAGGCTGCACGCAGGGTATCAGGGGTATTGTGCGATGAACCGACAGAAACGACAGCAAAACGACCAAAACCCTGGACATTGGTATCAAAAAAACGAAGGAAATAAGTGCAGAGTGGTATCAATCTAGACAAAAGTGCGCATAACACAGAAAGGCCCAAAAGAGACATCTCCAACATGCCAATGCCGCACATTTCGTGACCGAGAGGAATGAACGACGAGGAGTTGGTCCAAATACAAAACAGATCGGTTGCGAAAGGGTATATGTGATCCAAATCCTACGCATGAATCCGTAGAAAAGATCCAAACAAGGGAATGGGGGTATCGGTGTCGTGGCCGTATGGTCAAACAAGGGACTTGCGGTATCTTTGCTTTTCCGTCATTCCATCATGGCTGTCATCGAGAAAGGTCGGGTCTTCCCACCACACCTTACGCAGTTGTAGCGACAGGTGCGCTGCTTTTCGGGGCCTCGCCAACGTTGACGGCCTCGGGAGTGACATCACCAATGGTGGACTGCTGAGCAGGGACAGCAGGTGTCTCCTTCTCGGCAGCAGCGGGAGCCTCGACCTTGTCGGCAGGCTCAGCGGACTCCTGCACGGTGGCGGGGGTAACGGTCTCCTTCTTCTCCTTGGGCTCTTTCTTGCCTCCAGCCTTGGAGACAGTGCGAGCAAGGGAGCCGAAGATGCTGCTCCTCTTCTCCTTCTTAGGAACAGCCGGAGTCTCCTCCTTCTTCTCAACGATAGGCTCAGCGGTTGAGGTCTCAGCAACCGGGACGGCGGGCTCGACACCGTTGGCAACAACGGGAGCGGCTGTGTCCTCAGCCTTGGATGTCTGCTCGGCCTGAGCGACGGTGGGAGGAGTCTCGACAGCAGGAGACTTGGCTTTCTCCTTGTTGCCGAAGAGCTTGCCAAACGAGAAGTGCTCCCTCTCCTTGACGGGGGTGACGGGCTTAGCAGCCTCGATCTTGGGGGCATCGAGCTTGGCCTCGGCAAGAGGTGCCTCAACGGTCTCCGTGGCGGATGTCTCCTCAGCAGGCTTCTGGGCCTCAGGGACAGCAGCGGTTTCCTTGGTAGCCTCCTTCTGGGCGGCAGCAGGGATAAGATCAGCCTCCTTCTTCTCGTGCGATGGGCTCTTGACCTTCTCAAAGAAGGAGCCGAAGATGGAGCCGCGCTTGGTGGGCTTGGGCTTCTCAGCAGTCTTCTCGTCCTTCTCGACGGGAGCAGGAGCGACAACAGGAGTAGCAGTCTCGGCCTCAACGGGAGCCAGAGCAGCGGTCTCAGCAACGACAGGAGCCGGGGTGGTCTCAGTCTTCAGCTCATCGCCGGTCGTGGGGATGTCAGAAGTGATGACGGGAGCAGTGGTGGAGGTCTCGCCAATCTGGGGGGCAGCGGACTCCTCCTTGACCTCAGGTTCGGCGACGTGCTCGTCAGCCTTGTCCTTCTTGCCAAGAAGCCCACCGAAGATGCTGGCGCGCTTGCGGGAAACGGAGCGGCTCTTGCTCTTAGCAGCCTTCTTCTTGTTCTTCTTCTCAGCGTCGGACGAAGAGCTGCTGGAAGAAGATCCAGCGCGGGCGGGGCCAGTGGCCTCAGCAACTGGGGCCTCGGTTTCGGTAGGCCTGGTAGCGTCGACACTCTTCTTCGGGGCGGAGGCGGCGGCTGTGGTAGCGCCCGCTAGTGTTGTGGGCTTGCCTACGCGTGATGTCAGCGTGTTTTAAGCGGGTCTAGCCGAATCACGAAAATCAATGTGTTTGCGACGCGACGCGCCGCGTCGTAGAAAAAGCGGAAAGTCAAACTTACCGAGCTTGGCCTTCTCCTCTTTGTACGCCTCGCTGGACTCGATGCTCTCCTTGGCCTCCTTTGCCTCGGCGATGGCCTTCTCGACAGCGACAAACCAGCCATCACGCTCGGTGACTGACTGAGCCTCGAAGGCATGCTTGTGGCCAGAGATCTTGAACGCGAAACCAATGGTTCCATCCTTCACAAGGTCTGTAGCGTAGGCCTAGAGAAAGTTAGCCAAGGCCTGAACAACCACTCGAAGGTCAATGCGCACCAAGTTGAGAACACCAGCAGGGCTCTCCTTCTTGTCAGCGTGCTTGACGAAGTAGAGAAGACCCTTTCCAGTCTGGCTGGACCATGCGGCCACGGGGTGCGCAACCTCAGGCTTCTCGCCGCGGAGATATTCACCCAGGCTGGAAGCTGGGATCGGCTCCTCGCCGAACCAAAAATACTTCTTAGCGAAGCGGAAAGCGCTGAGCTATGGTTAGCATATTGCGGACACCTGTCGCACCACGTGCTACTCACTTCTTCAGACCAGGGGCCTTGTAGCCCAGCGCGCCGCTGTGGATGGGCTCAACCACCTTCTCCTCCGCCTTCTCGTCCTTCTTCTCCTCCTCGACCGGCGCAGCGACAGCAGCGTCACCCTCGGTCTTTGGCTGCTCCTCGACCTTTGGTTGCTCAGCAGCAGGCACGATTGTCTTCTCGCCAGCAACCTCAGGGACGGCAACAGGTGTGGACTCAACAGGCGCAGGGGCGGCCTCAGAGGCAACAACGGGCTTTGGTGCTTCGACAGACATTCTGTGTATATATGATGTGGAGGGAATGTGGGGTGGGGAGTGCGCGAGGTGGGCGTGGAAAAAAGATAAAGCAGGGAAGGAGCAAGCTCGATGTTTTGATTACAAAATTTAGTGAAGAAGGAAGGCTTGCTTTGACAGGTGTGGCGAGAGGCAAAGCAGGCTCGACCTTGTATGAAAAGTCTGAAGCACAGCGGTGTGAGGAAGTGGAATAAGGAAAAGCTCAACAAATGACCAAGGGCTGCGAGATTCTTAAGGTGAGGGCGCGTTGCTAGGGGTTTGAATTGATGTGCAGGGATCCTGGCACACGAAATTGGTCTCGCGGCAGCACGCCCACTAGGGGACCCGCTTCGCCCTAGTAGCACCAAGTCTGGTCGAATAGCACGATTCACCAGTGTTATGCATACCTCACGTCCTGAAACAAAAAGCTGTGCATAGCAGCATCAGCCAGCAGTCTGCACATGGGCCTTCGAGGAATTGAAGTGAGCTGAATATACCGTCATGTTTGGAGGCTACGGCAGTCTGCGGCTACTGCGTACGTGTGTGATATGATAAGCATCTGGTCGGGTGGTGAGATCTTGCAACATTCATCTTGGTCCAAGGTCGCATGATCAGATTGCCCCTCCTTCGCGACGCTTCTTCGGTGCGATTGACCAACCTTTGACAGATCTTGACGAAGCAGCATGGAAAGCCACGGCATTGCTACCATCCAATGCATTGATTCGAAGACGTGACTGATCACGGCGTGGCCAGGGGCAGTTGCCCACGCACATCGAGGTACAGTTATCACACCAAGCATGGCCACGATCGACAACGGTCTCTTGCAATATGATACTGCAGGACTAACACTCTTGATGCTGCGTCTCAATGTGCCTGCCATCTGCAGGCGGCTCAACGGCTGCGACCTGTAACTCTTTGCCCGCCACCTCTCTTTCGCCGTGTAACAACACCACAGCTTTTGTCCCAACTATCACCAACTTTTAACTTTGCACAACTCCAGCCTTCACGCCATGCCAAGATAGGTCCGAGCACGCAAGCCAGCGGCTAGCCTCCGCCCCAATGAATCAAGCGTCTCGCTCACCGCCCGAGCGCCGATCCCCGTTGGTTCTGGAAATCTGAGTCCTTGTTCACAAAATTGCTGACATACTCAGTGTCGTGGCATCAACAAGTCAGAGTCCAGCTGCGAAACATCTACACACTCCACAATCGCTCAGAGCAGCATCTGCAACGCTTTGCAACGCCTTGCGACACTTGTACCGAAAACGAACAGAGCCTGCGCTGCCAGTTTATCACCACTGGGGGGCAAGTCTGGCGAACGTTCGTATGCATGCGTGACACAGTCTGCACGACTACGAAAAGAATAGCCTATTATCGACGATCGCAACCGGCTTTCCCAAATGAGCTCCACGGCAGCGCAGACGCCGATATAAAATCTTGCAGACTACCGAATGACTCTGAAGCAGATCAGCCGAACCAGATGGTGCCCATGATGGAGCCGGTCTATTATTGAATGGTCATGGCTCACGTGAAAAGGAGAACTTGTCCTTATCAACAGCCACGGAACGGGAATCGCTGTTACGTTTCAGGATGCAGTCGCCCAACCAATCTACGATGAGATGACAATGCAACATCGACCCAGAGTTCTAGGCGCAGAAGAGAATTTCTGTGCGGACGTGTGCAGCATCCTTTTCATCTCAAACGGTTCTTGTGGCGTGCACAGAGCATACCGCGCACGATATCCTCCGCTGATGATCTGCCCGCAATCTTGTCGGCCGTACCCAATCCTCACTAGGCTCACCGCCACACACTCAAATTTGCGGCTTGAGGCACGTATCGACTTTTGCGTGCAGACTTGCGTTGTCATACGATTCCTGTGGAGTTGACGGCTTGGAAGCCCATTTGCTCTGCGAGCAACCCTGAACTGCAATCAACTTCTCACGAGAACCAGGGTCGTCAGATCGCCATGCGAAACGCATGGCGATATCGTCGTCTAAGATTGGAGATGAAAGGCCGTGGATCCTAGTCCTGAATCTTCAACATCCAGGGGCTTGGTGCCAAGCGGCAAATGGTTCATCAAGCCACACCCCACTTCACGAGTCAAAACGATAAGTTATGTGACTGAGTTTACAAGGTGCGGCTCTGCTCATGTCGAGAGCAAACGAAACTTTTCACAATTAGGCGTCGCATCCCGAGATGTGAAGTTCTGAGTCAATGGAACAATTAAGCTCTGGCGGCAGAACTGTAACTCGACAGACCCATGTCTTTGTCCACACGGACCCTCTGGCAAGCTATCCTGGAGCATGAACGGACAGCTTGTACGACCCCGCGCCTCTTTCTGCATGTGTAAACATCAGAATCGAACGGGGTGCGGGAGTCGAAATAAGCTCAAAACACTGGCGTTGACTCCCGCTGCAGGGTGGGAAGCGTGCGAAGCAGCGCGATGCGTGTTAGTGGAGACGCGCGATAGGTGCCTTCCTCTTCTGGTCCGGTGCGCGCGTGGCTGAGAGACACAACGTCACTACATCAACCCTAAGAGAGAACGATTTGTTGATGTGAACTGGACCAAGAGCATATACTAGCTTATCATGAGTCTGCAGGCAGGAAGCAATCCCTTCGACCCAACAAGCGTCGAACAAGTCTCAAGTATCAGATTCCCATTCGAACTTGGACAACACCCGATGCCAACTCGCAACAGCCACCAGAATTGCGGCCATACGCGACTGCGCTGACTCTTCCCGGGACTAGACGCCGATTCCGTCGATTTGAAGAACCCGGCATCAGCTTGCGGTGTTTTGGGGACGTCCAAGCACAGACACACATTGAAACCACCTTCCCCAGCATCCCTATCTGGGGTACTCCCGTGATCCTTACCTTCTTGCCCTCTTGCACTGATCCAGATTTAGCATAACCTTCGTATATGAACAAACAATATCGTACAGGGAAATGAACATCAAACATCACTCCGGGCAATACTTTTGGCTCGTGAGCGTCCACTTGGGCACAGATGCTGCTAAAAAGCTGTGTGAACGAGCTTACCGTCACCGTGATATGGAGCTTTGATACGGGTTTTCTGTCGTTCTGTGGACCCTGAGTCTTTAAAAAAAAAGCATCTCACATCTTGGATGATTCGAAGAGACAGTTGTGTTGGTCGCGTTGGGCGAGGTCAGTGAGCATGCACATTACGACGACTGATCATTGCTCTCGCTGCAGAACTCTCATTCTCTAATGCTTCGGCATCAGATCTGCTTCTCCTTCCAAGCCGGCAGAATGGCCACCCGGCAAGCTCGAACTACAGGATGCCTGCACCTCGAATCCCTTTCGCTATTTCTTTAGCTCATCCCAGTATCAACTAGCTCAGGGATACACTACTTTCAAGAATAGCGTACCAGTGCATGCAAGTCAAGCCATGAGACCTACCGACAAACTTACGCCGTACTAGCCTTGTAGACCTGCCACGCTCCCGTCTTCTTTCCATGTCCACTCTTCTGGTTTTCTTTTGGACTTCTGGCTCTCCAACCATTTCCGTCGTGACGCCACCAAGTCGAACGTGAAATACAGGGTCCTCGGCGCACACAAATGTGAGAAAGCTCCCTTGTCTTTACTGTCAAGAACTCGAGTGATTTACTGGGGTTGGGGCCTAGAAACCGTACCGGACTGCACAAAATGTCCAAACCGAAGACCAGCAGAAAGACGGTCGATGTTAGCGCTAGCCAATGCGTGGCCACTACTCTTACCATGTGACTTGGAGGTGAAAACCTAAGCATTACCCAGTTCGTAACCCTCTGCCATCAAAGATGATATACTCAAGTTTTCCGGAAGTATTGCGATGCAAATACTGTAATAACCATCTTGAAGGACGCACATCTTTCCCATGATTGTGCCCGTTTCCCAGAGCATCAGAGCAGTTGGCGGCAAAGCAAAAGCGATGTTGACATGATATCGATATTGCTGTCGTAACAAGCAAGGGTCTAGTCTAATCCAGAACCACAGTCGCGGCTATGTTTCTTGTGCATCTATCCCTACCATCGCTTAAACCCGAAGGCAAGGGAAAATGTCGCCAGTTCAGCTTTTGTGGATAGCAATAGGGCTTCTAGAGTTGTGAGTGCCGGACAACAACCACAACACCTTGCTTGTCTGCACCTTGATTACATCTGGTTGGAGGCTTGTCGATCTGAGCTGCTGTTACTTACTCTAGATAGCTGTCTGTGCTCTGGATCAGCGGATCAATTTCGGCTCTCGCATCCCGCGCTCTGATCTGAGGTATGGGCCAAGCCAGGAACAGTGGATCTTTAAAAGATCAAGAGGATGACTGACACGCCAGAGAGCCGATTCCAGTGTAGGTGTAATTGTCCGCGCAGATTTGCCATTATACACTGGCCTCTGAAAGTGGGTCTGACAGTTTGTGCGATGCAGGACGGCTTCACTCTTCCCTCTTTATCATCGTGAAAACGACTGTACAAAACCTCAGGCGAAGATTCTTGAATGGCAGAGATGGGACTGAACAGTCAGTGCCCCAACGTGTTCGGTTCTTGGCCCGCAGTAAGACAGTAAAACTTCAAGGGCATTAGACATCCATTGAAGACATCTGTTCTATGCGATGTCAGGAAACGAAAGAAAGTATCCGTCTTGGGCGAGAGCAGTGTTTGGGTGTGAAGGGATTCAATGCTCCAGTCATGCTTACAGCATCCTTACATATTGCATGGCGATATGCAGCAGAGTGTTGAACGCCCCTGTGCAACATTATCAAGATGAACATGTATGCAGCCACCGAGAGCGGGAGATCTGGGAACTAAGCTTGCTTGTCGAGCCGTCCAGAGACTATCAGTGTACGTCAACAGCCGTTGTTCCTCGTCATTGCTACCAACACTTTAGAGCGGTAGATGTGCTCTTTCCATCTTTCTTCGTATCTCTCTCCTTTCAGTATTACTCCACAAAAGCACAGTGCGATGTCGAGATACCAAATTTGCCACTTACTCTAGTTGATGAGTTACAGCGACTCAACTAAATCTTAGTGGATAAGGGAGCGCACCGTGTATTTCATAGTATTTACCGCTGTCGATAGGAACAGGTGAAAAAGAGTAGTATCGTGCGACAGTCATCTATCTACTCAGCTGAACCGATTCTTGAAATCTTCCCACCTGATGCTGTGCCCGCCGCCTTCCCTTTTCGCAGACCAACCCCGTCCCTGCAATTCAGCAACGGGAACGAGCGGTATCGTCTTCGCTTGCGCTGTGGTCTTCTTCTCGATTCTCATCGGTCTTGCCTCTTCTGAACCTTGCGCATTCTGTTTACGAACCGTATGCCTATGACCCTGTACAGTACCTGTCACAAACTTACTCTTGGTGCCTTTGCCCTCGGTAACCTTCTTCATTGCCACCTCGCCCTCTCTTGACAAAGATGGTGAAGACTCGGGGTTCTTGTCAAACCTAGCCATTTCCTTTTCGATCATTGCGTGCGTGATGCCTCGAACGACACTCGCACCAATCTGCTTCGTCGAAAGCTCAACCTTCTTGTAACGCACCCGCCAAGAACAAACATCTTTTGGATACCGTAGTTGCCTCATACTGACGTCCAGCGTTGGGAAGCCAACAAGAGTTTCTTCTTTGGTGACCGTGTCGCGCCTAAACACAGCTGGGAGCGTGAAGCGCAGGTCTGCGGGCTTCAGCAACGACAAAGCGGTAGCAATCCAGCGCTCGGGACATGGGCCGCTGCGCCTTGCATTGTGCAGAGAAGGGATATGACGGAGGTCTTCCTTGGTGAAAAGACGCAGCGTTAAGACATCGGCACTGTGATTTTGGATATTTAGCCACCAGCGACCATCGAAGAGTCGGTATGCATCTCCTTCTTCATCACTCGAGTTGAGTGAGAGGTCATGCGGGGGGTATTGGATGGCGTTAGAGGAAGCACCAGTCCTATGATGCTCCAGAGGTTGGCGTGTGAGAAACCATTCGTGGCTATGAGAATGTACCGAGCTGTTTGATTTTTGAGAAAATCGTTGAAAGGGGGACGGTCTATCCCACTTGCGCCACCAGATGCCGTAAATGCAATAGTTGGTCTTGTTCCCACTGAACCCGGCATGAGGCGAATTGGCGTCTTCGAGCTCAGCAAACTCGGGCCAGATATTCCCAACTGTGGCAACAAGTTCGCCCAGCGGTGGAGTTTCCCTTGGAGCAATCAACTGGCCGACTCCTGCAAGGAGGTAGTTGGCAGTGTTCTTGGCTTCATTCACGTCTGATCGGGTCTTGATTGGTCTGTCAAGAAGCTCCTGGAAAGGAGGAAAACGGACAAGTAACGAACCTGCTTGTAGGTCCAACTGTTTGAGGCACTTGCCAAGTAGTCGTTGTGCCTGGTCTTTATGTCGATGGACACGTTTCTGCATATGCAGAGAGATGTCTACAAGCGACTTAGTGCTTAAAGCAGCTGGCAGCTGATGGTTTTTCAACATATGGCGGATAGCATTGCGCGACGTGTATGTCTGTAAGTGGTTCGTCTTGTCCTCAGCCCAAGCCACGCCATGCTGTTTGCACGTAGCAATGAGTCGTGATTTATCGAAACCAAGCAGAGGTCGCAATATGCGTACACCGCCATCCTCGATTGGAAATGGCATATGTTCAAGAAGAGGGCTCTTTCGATAGGCTCCGCTGTGCGATACTCCGTGTATGCCAAAGCATTCGGGTATCCATTCGATAGGTTGCATAGCTTGCAGACCAGACCGCAGGCGATTGTTCGCCAGGCGCATCAAGACTGTCTCAGCCTGGTCATCGGCATGGTGTGCGACGCATAGTTTGTTGATCCTTGCTGCACGACACGCTCGACCAAGTGCTTGATACCGTAGAGTGCGTGCGTCTGTCTCGAAGCGCTTGTGATCGGCTGGGTCAAAACCGTCAGGCCAAGAGAGCGGCAAGACTGTAGCCTCCATGCCAACTGATTTATGTTAGCACCCATGCTAAGAGCCAAAATTTGTAGAGAGTTCTATACATTTCGACCGACACTGCTCAGCAACCCATTCTGCTTCTTCTGAACTCACCGAACGCACTTTATGATCCACAATGAATGCATGAGCGTCAAGATTAACCTTTCGCAAAGATCTGGCATTTGCGTACAATGCCGCAAGTGCCATAGAATCTACACCTCCACTAATGGCAAATCCTGAACCATTCATCAGTAAATTGACTGCACCAGCGAACGCATTATCATACCTAGCCTCTGAGACCCATCACCTCTGCTCCAGCAATGAGAGCCATCAACACTCTTGAGGGCCACACTAAACTCTTCATTTGTGATAGGTAAGCTCGTCTGCGAGCTATACCATTTGGTGTTGCGCCATGTCGCAGCAGAGGAACACTTCCTCAACCTGAGGACATTGCTTCTCCACATATACGACGGCGTGGCATTGAACAGCCTGCAAAACTCTCAACCGGACATGAACAAAGAATCGAAAAAAAAAGGTGAGAGACGAAGCAAGTTGACTGAATTTGGTAGTGCACGAAGCTCGACGCGTTGTTCCGAGGTCTCGCAGCTGCCGTGCACGGACATGTTCTGGAAATTTCTCAGAGCTATGTCTATCAACATTCTCATTAGCTTCCGACTTCCGCATCTGTTGTAACTTCACCCCCAGAACATTCACTTCTTCAGATACCCCATCTTTCATCCCATCTCTTCTAATCAACACCATGGTACGTCATCTGCTGCAACCTTTGAATCTCCCCGAGTATCGTCTGTACTTGAAGTCGCCGAAAACATCGGTTGCATCCTTTACCAAGTCACATGAATAACAGATTCCCAGTCTGCCCTCAAGTCCATCCGCTCTCTCGCTCCTCTTCTTGACCGTGTCCTGGTCCAGCGTATTAAGCCTGAAGCCAAGACTGCAACCGGCATCTTCCTGCCCGAGACGGCTGTTAAGGAGCTGAACGAGGCGAAGGTGCTCGCTGTTGGACCTGGCGCATTTGACAAGGAGGGCAAGCGCGTTGCAGTCAGCGTGCAGCCTGGTGACAAGGTCTTGGTCCCCCAGTTCGGTGGATCTCCAATCAAGGTCGGCGAGGAGGAGTACTCGCTTTTCAGGGATCACGAGTAAGTCATACATCAAGCTGTAGAGTGGATGCAAATAGCATCTTACATCAATAGCAACAAGTTATGGGGACAATTGCTGACTGGGAACAGGCTTCTTGCTAAGATTAACGAGTAAACGCACTCAACGATTCAAATGTGTGCCTAATGTATCAACACCACCTGCCTGCTACAAAAACACGCCTGTATCACCCGCTGGCGTTTTGACTTATACCTGAATTCTTTGGGAACTTGTATTGGAAGCGACATGTGTAAAATATGAATATAAGAGAGGACGTGGCATGAAGTAAGAACGAAGAATCAAGATCTCCGCTACATTGCGACAATCATCTAAGGAGACGTGATGAGATTGCTCATTGGTCTGTTGTGCTTCTTTACTAACGGTCTTATCTAGAACTGCATATCCGACTAACAAAGTCTGAAGCTCACCATCCCGCATTACTGCCCCCAGCGCCCCACTGCCTCCCACCACTACCACTCTGCCCTTGATTCTGATCGTACGAGTATCCCCCATTGCCTCCGTATTGGTGGGCTGGGTTGCTGTAGTCTTCATAGCCCTGCTGGTATCCGGTCGGTACACTGTAGCTTGGCTCGTACACCTGACCACTCGCAAACTGCGCCTCCCCCCATCCATATCCGCCTGCGGGCTGCGCATTCATATGCTCAGCAGGTGCCTGGTATGGCTCACCAGAGTAGCTCGACTGGTAAGGTTGGAAGTTACCCCACTGAGAGGGCTGCGGTGAAGGAGAATGTTGGTAAGGTGTGCTGGTGGAAGGTGTTGAGAAATCACCTTCTGGGCCTTCACGCTTGCCGAAGCTGGAGAATGCGCTGCCCAGGCCGCCAGGGAGTTGTGAGGCCAAAGACCCGAACAGGCCACCTTCCGTGGAAGAAGAGGGTTGTTGGTGGCTGGCGCTAAAGTTGTAGTTACTGCCCGCGCCATGGCTGTGTCCTCCATGTCCTCCGTGACCCTGGAAAGACTGAAGGCCAGCTGCGCCATGGCCAGCGTGGTCATCACCGCCTTTGTGGTTCTTGCCTGCTTTCACAGACTCGGAGCTGAGGATATGGTTCAAGTCTTCACCGCGATAGGCATGTGCCCAGTCTTTGACGACCTTGAACATGTTGTTGTGTACCTCCGAACGCGAGTCTCGCAGCGCGGGGTGGTGGAACACGCTCACGCAGTCGTTGAGGACTTGATCGACTGGCACGTCTGGATGGTCGAATGCGTACATGACGCGTGGAACTACGTATTGAAGGATGGCGACTGCGACTTGGCCAGCTGGCTCATTCAAGATATTCGAGAAATGGTCTTTCGAGAGCATGGAATGCGTGGGGTCGGTGGACGAAGGGTTGTTCCAAACGTCAAACTGATGTTTGGCGGCAGCCTCGACAACGGCAGAGGATCCCGTCTTCAGCTGCGAAGACGCGGTCTTGATGATTGGGAGGACGAAGGGCGCGAGAAGCGACAGGACAAAGAGAGTGACGCGCTCTGTGATAGTATCGATAAGCTTCTCGAGGCCTGGAATTTTGGAAATGATTTCCGAGATGCTACGCACTACCCTGTCTCTGAAGACAAGGATGGGGTAAATCTTTGGTATGATCGTTGCAGGATCAGTGTTGGTACCCGGAATATCTGGGCCAGGAGGCCCCCCCACAGAACCTGGAGGCGCGTCAAAAGCAGGTGCTCCCCCGAATTGGTTTTGCCCACCAGCACGTGAACCATAGCTGTCGTAACCTCCGGAACGGTACCCATTGCCAGTGTTGACTGCAGCCTGAGCGTCAGATGAAGCTTGCAGCGCTTGCGCTTCCTGTATAAGGCCACTTGTACCAGGGACTTTGGAGAGAACATCTGTCAGTCCACCCAGAGCACCAGAACCGCCTCCCTTTTTATTGCATGTTAAGGCATCTGAGAGCGTGGTGTCCATCTGGTCAATTTCGGCAGAGCTGATGTGATCTGTAGCCTCTCCAAGCACCGAATGGAAAAAGTCGACCCCTCCAAAGGTACCTGTCACGAGTGGAAAGACGTGCTTGCCATGGAGGTTAATGCCAGCCTGAGCCCCGACGTGTGGAAATACATTATTATACCCAAGTTCACGCAGAACGAGCTCAGTGTAGTTCGTGTGAGCACCGTAATCCTCAAGGCAGTGAAGACCTTGTCCCAGGCAACGAAGGGCTTCGCAAAGGTCTTCTTCCCGTCCGCGCTGGCCCGAAGGGCCATGGGTATACATCCTACCGAAATGAATGGCCCGAGAGAATGAATACTTCACGTAGCCTGCTGATGTTGCCCATCCACCCTGCTCGTTGGCAATGTAATTCTTCATTCCTGTGAACGTTAGTTGTATCACTCAAATACTACCGGGGTTGCTGAGTACCTGTATTAGGATCAACAGCGAGTTCAGCATCTGAGACTGGACCTCGCAGCCTTGGGTCAAATTTCCTGGCATCTTGATTATCGGCGTAGTCTTTCGGGTTGTCGATCTTCTAGATATTAGCCTCATGCCTAAAGTGACGAATCATCAGCGTTCTCACGTGTTCCTCAGGTCTGTACGTTCCGAGTCGCTCTGCGGTGACTTCAAACTCTCCAGTAGCGTAACCGAAGGACATGAAGGATAGTATCCACACAAGCACGCGAATAGTCTCGCCCTTGGCAGTCGTCAGTCTTCGGAAACACGGCACACCAACATGTGGAATCTTACCTGAACTTTGCTGAGGGTTGCAGTATCAATAGCCTGTACTATTTAGCATCCTCACCAACTGACTCCTGTAGACGATATACCTGTGAATAGTCTCGTAGCCAGTTACCGAAATACACTCGCTGTAATGCGTTAGCCATAAGTACTGGTTCGCCGGTCGCCAGCCAAGCATACCTTGATCATCATCGACTTCCATTTGTGACCGCGAATGCACGCGACCGTCGCAAGCATGTCTTCGATATCGCCATGGCGCCAGTTCTTTCCTTCGATCTTTGAGATAGATGCAATATTTCCCGCTCCAAAGGCATCCGCCTTCGCTGGCAGCAAGACAAGGATTGCGATTGCGACAAGCAACAGATACTTTGTGGAGCCAGCCATTGTTGCCAAAAGTCAGAAGAAGGATTGAGTTGGTGTAGGAGAGTGGTAAGATCCTGAACGAGATCACTCGCGCCGTCAGCTGTTAAGTTGTGATTACGTTACGCCACATTAACACAGGGAAAGAGGGTCTGCCCCACCTTCAACTTTGCAGCGATCTCTTGTGCATGCGCGCTGCAGTATTTGTAAGGTTCCTGTGAGGCTGAGATAACTATGCGAATCGTTTTAGTGTTTCGATGAACCCCATTCTGTAAGGCTTCGCCACATATCGTTGCGTCGTGCCAGCCACACTGCGGGGCACAGTGACGATGGTGGGGGTTTGGGCCGCGACTGTTGCAAGGGACATTACAGCTGAGCTGAATCACTAGCATCATCTTTGCTTACGCTCCATCGAAACAGTCGTCCAATGCGAGATGCTGTGCTACTAAGCCCACGTGCTGGAGCCGCCTAGCATGCTGGGGTTGCCGCCTGCTTTTACCTGACTTGAAATGTGTATCAGCTTCAGTGCGTAAGCGTACAGGCCAAACAATCTTCGTAATGCCATCTTTACAATGGCTCATTTATCCTTTGGGAAGAGCAACATACACTACCATTAGACGTTTTGAGCGTACTCATTATTCCATACATTAATCAAACAGAGTTCGTGGAGAGATTCCCAGAGATACAGTATATTGATGGAGAGGAGGACCACGAAGGCTCACTCTTTCAGCTCCGTGTTCGAAAGCCATCGCCCAACGTAAGACGCCAGCAAGCAAAGTTGTCAAGAACAAAAATTGCACTCTCACGTTCCTACCCTTACCCAAAGACATGGTTGCATGTAACTGTCGCGGGCTGGGTGTCTCCTAGATTGATTACGCTGTTGCAACTTAACTTCTGAGAAACCACTACCTCTTTTTCTACCACTGTTGCTTACAATTACTTACACAAGCATGCTACCTGCAACCGGGTCAATATCAATAGTCACAATATGTTTGTCGATCAAATATTTTCTATCTACAGCGCTCGCGTGGTGACATTAAACTTAGGCAGGTAACTGCTAGATTTGCATAGGTAAGCAACTCAGTCAAATCCCACGCTCCAATTTCGACCTTGGCGGCTGTGGAACTACTACGGTCAAGTTGGAAGAGTTTTAATATACAATGAAAGCAGCTTCAAAGCTCAGAGGAAATAGTTATCCGGAATCGTGGGGATCATAGAAATTACTATACATCATACCGAACCGTTACAGGCAATGCAAACCGAACACCACTAAAGATGATATCGCACTGTGAAACTGCTGAGCTGACTGAAACATTCCTGGATGCTGTTTGCACTATCGAATGCGGAGACCTTGACGGACCTACCTAACTTTCAGTGGCCTTCGAAGAGCCGAACATGATGAATATGACCAGGCTTTTGATGCAAAAAAGAGCAAGCATAGGTCAGCACGTTTAATGAATCCCAATTTAATCTATGCTGCCCAAAGTCAAGAACATGACACGCAACTTGTAAAGCTAGTATTTGATCATAGCACCAACACCAGAACGATTTGCAGCTCGCAACATATGCAGCGCTCCCAACGAAGCGAACTACGCTCCGTCTCAGGCTCATCTGAGGTTCGTTCGGTGGTGTCCTCACACAGTTCGCTCCGTTGGCTCTTCGAAATGGGTAAACTTCGCTGCGAAGTCCGTAGTTCGGTCGAAGTTCGCAGCGGAGTTCGGTGACATCTACAAATTACTGCATACAGCTAGCTCCTGACATGGAGGTGGTGATGTCCTGCGTGTACTACGAAGTTACAGCATCCGGCAAATTCTGTATGTAAGCTTGTAGCTTGAGCAGATCGCTCTCTACAACGCCACGGCGCAGCCAGTTCTTCTGCAGCTGTAAAGCCTCGATAGTATCACTGCTGAGGGAGTTACGATCACATGTTATAGTTCTCCGCTCGCCGCTGAAGGCACGCTCGCACTCACAGCTCGTAGCTGGTATCGTAAGGGAGTCGCATGCCATCTTGAAGATAATAGGATACTTTCCGCGACCAATCTCGAGCCATCATTGCCAGGGATCGTCAAGTAGCTTTCGATCGGCATAATTTGCACTTGCTAAATCTACCCGCAGATCGTCGAAATACTCGTCAAGTTGTGATACTCGCTTCTGCCGCTTATGAGTTCGCGCTCCTGTGAGCAGGTCCATATTGATTTCGAAGGTGGCGTCAAAAAGGGAGCTCTCACTGCTATCCATCTCCTGATGCCGCGTCGGCGGTGGTAATGAATGTTCGTTAGTCTCGTGTTCAATTTCAAGATTAATGTACTGCCTGAAGACGCTGCGTATCGATGCCTCAGCTTTTCGGTGCCATGCTGGATAATCTTTCCAATGCAACTTGAATCAGAGCATGCGCAACCGCGGATGAAGCGCAGTGGCAATCGTATAAGGACTCGGTGTCGGCTCAGGAACAAGACGGTCGAAGTAGGTGCTCAGTTTTTCTAGGCCGAAGGCAACTGCAGACTTGAAATACGCGCTTGATTGAGTGCGCTTGCTCGCTTCGCTATAATGGCTCCATAGAGCTTGTAGGTTGAACAGAGTTTGCCACAGAGAGCCGAATCCAGAAATGCCGTTGCTGCCCTCGAGGCGGCGCGTCATCTGGAACGGTGCCTCAAGAAAGTCAACTAGCTCCTGCACCTCATCCCACTCCTCCTCAGTAAGGATGTCGGTAAGAGGGTTATAGGCAGCTTCGGATTTGGTCTCATGTTCAGTGCTCTCATCGGAGTTAGCGCTGAGTTTTTGAGTGCGCGGCCTCCGACTGAAGCGCTGAATCGGCTCTCGAAGCTCAAGACAGCGTAGCATCATCTGGTATACTGAGTTCCATTGGACAACACCGTCCTGACGAAGCTGAAGGGTGCAGTGCTTAAATATAGTGTCTTCGCGGCCGATCTCTTTCTGGGTTTTGAGAAGAAGCTGGCGACGCTTGTGGGACGCGCACACAGCGTTCACAAAGTTGTGAAGTTTCCCAACTACTCCCTGACGTCGGAATAGTTCGAAATGCTCAATAGGAGCAGCTTTAGCAAGCTCCTCTTCAAATTTGCTTACTCCAGAGCGGTAGATGGTGGCTTTGACGACAAGGTTGATAATGTCTCCTGCACAACGGATACGGTGTTCAGACCTTCTATAAACGTGCTGTCATTGCTAGTAGCGTTATCGCCCACAAAGCATTGCAATTTATGCTCGAAATTGTACTCCTGAGCAACCTCAAGGACAACTTCAGCTTGAGCGGCTCCAGTGTGGTCTCCTAGAAGGTTGTGAAAGGCAATAAGAACGTCGTGCCACTTATATGAGACATCTGTAATTATAGTTTAGCCTTGGTGTTCTTATAACTGCACACTGAGCCTATCGAAGAAGATGCTGAAACAACCAGGAGCAGATCTTAAGCCAAAAAAGCTTGTTGACAGCTTAGTTAGTTCTCGCAAGTCCTTACCTGCAAAATGAGCAATGACTCCAAGGAAGCTTAGACAGTTGCTTGAGGTCCAAACATCGACACTTATACTGATTTTGCTCGCCGTGCTGGCTATAAGCCTATGTAGTACTCCCTTTCGCTCGACCATCATCTTGTGCACGTACTCTGACAACGTAATGCCTGAAGACGGCAGCGCGTGTAGCAAATCAGTGCGATTCCATGTCAGTAAGCTTCTGGTTGCTGGTGATGTAGCATTCACAAAGCTCATATCTAACAGTATTACCCAATCTACCATCGCATTCTGGAAAGACTCCTCTTGCCACGGCGTGTGAGCAACAATTGATCTAGCACCGGCAGCTGCTTCCTAAGGTGAGCGGAACGCCGCTGGCCGCGCAGAGTTTGGCATCAATCCAGTGTCAGGGTCGATCTTATAAAGCTTCCTCAGGTGCTCATTGATATGATGATAGCTGTCTACATTCTTAGCATTGCCCTTGCTACGGCTTAGGTGGCAAAGTTTGCAAAGCCAGAGTTTTGAATGTGAGCCATTGTTCTCGAGGTAAGCAAGCTCAACACCATATCGCCATATCTTTGCTAGCTCCCTACCACCTCATAGCTGACTTCGGTGACGAACTGCAAACCCAAGCCGAGCCGGTTCAAGCCGTTCATCTTTCCGGTATATGTGGCCAAAATCGACCTCAAACTGCTGTCCTTGAACAATTTCACTATTGTTGATAAGATAGTCTTGCGACAGGTTGACGTGATTTTGAGCCGATTTGCAAGATGATGCTTGGAATGAATTTTGGGATGATGTTAGAGATAGCCGAGTGTTTTTTGAGTCCTGTGTGAAGCTTCTGGAAGGTGACAGCGTGACATGCGCATGCTTAAGCTGTCGAGACGCTGAGGCATGATATACAGACGGAGGGTGGGTATCAGATGATGACTGAGATGGCCAGGCAGAGTCCATACTGAAGGTTATCGTCGGAGAAACTAAAGATCAAATCTCGCCGAGTTTTAAGAATATAAACTGAGTTGCGTAAAAAGTCTAACATGTGGTGCTTTACCAAGCTGTAATGGTGGTGCTCACACCAAAGTATCGAGCAGAAAGATTGATGCGAAGTGAGTAAAGAAGGATGGAGATTGTCTGTAGTGTTTCTACTAATTGAGTCAATAGAGCAATATATACTCATGATAAGCCATTTGGTCGAGGTGAAAGCGATATTATTTGACAAAATCGCCTTTCCTAAGTTCGTTCAGTGACCTTTCATCGGACACAATCGCAGCAAACATGGCATGGAAACAGTTTGCTAGAAACCCAAACGAACCTCCGTAGTTCGATCGCTAAAATTCACTCAGAGCTCCCATCGTAACGCACTATGACTCGTTCGTTCGATGGTACGCTTCGTTCGACGGCGAACGAAACTTATCATAAGTGGGTTACATATCAGATGACATCACATTCATTGACTGCGCAGCAACATCACTAACAACAAAACCACATTGTTCCAGCATTTGTACAGGCTGGCACCCTTAACTCAATCTTAAATGTCTTACTCTATAATCCAATCCAATCTTATGGGCTTGTCAAGCTTACAGTACTCCATTCTATCTCCACAGTACCGTATTACGGCCTGTTGGATGCACTGTTTCGACGCGTGCAGCGATAGTCTGCTTGTAAACTTCCGGCTTAGATATGCAGTTCAACACAGGAGCCAGCTGAAGGGAGGTTGTGAAGCTGCCCTTATCTGGAAGTATGGTGTTGAGCTGACGTATGTCGACCACAACGGCTCGTCGCTGAGGCTGTGGCTTTGCCAGCTCTGCCATGCAAATCGAAGCAAGAATGACGTGAAGAAGGTGAACAGCTATCACCATATGGACTAACATATGCTCAAGATGCACAAGATTGGCCTTACCACATGTGAGCAGATCAAATCAATGGTGACCGGTACGTTACCATTCGAAGCAGCCGCTCGAGTCTCAGGCGAAGCTTCCCAGCCATCTCATAAGCCGTAGCACGAGGAGGCTTTCCTGAAAGCTTTCATCAATTGGGTCATACAAAATCATGTCAGCTTTCTTCAGGTGGTGTCATTAAAAACCCGAGACCTACTTATACTCGGTATTCTGTTGTGTTCAAGATGGCGCACGATCACCTCACCATACCGTCCACCTGCTGCGACCAAAAGCGCGCGTTCAGCACGGCGCGCAGGACAATCACCATCGATCACTGTTGATCGAGCCGCTCTCAGTAGCATTATTATTGAAGCCCTCCAGCTGCAGAAGAACTGGTTCAACCGCAGTGTCGTACCGAGTGAGCCGGCGGATCTACAGGAGTTCCCATTAATTTCAGAGGATGAGATGGTTAACTGAAGCTCATCAATCGAGTCACAGGCACCCATTGTCACTGAAGGTTGAGAAACCTCACCACCAAGATGTAACTGTATTTAGGTACTTTCAATCGAACTTCGACCGCACTACGCTTCGCACTACGTTTCGATTCGAACAGTGAGGCACATGGTGATCGAACGAAACGAAGGATTACCAAAGATCGATCGAACGCAGTGAAATAGGGCTCAATCGAATCGAACTATGTTACGCTGGGAGCGCTGAATCCACTCCGTTCGGCCAACTTTTTCTGCTACTCTGCCTACGCTCCGGCCCAACTCTACAGTACATTCGTTCGTCTATACGTGACCCGAAACGAACTTCGGAGGCAAACGAAGTTCGATACGTTGGGAGCGCTGAACATATGAATGCATTGAGTCTGACTGTCGTCATCAATATGGTATAAGTCAAAGACTATATTCTCTCTAGGTGGATTGGCATTGAATATGATCGTGCGGGAACACGTAACGCTTCATATATTGCTGCTGGAATGGGACACTTGATTACCTCGGAGTCACTCTTGGTACATCGTGATCAGCTGGTAGTGAGAGGAGTTCTAAACGATAACACATTGGCCTTTGCCACCTGCAGGGGTCATTTACATGTGTTCAGATTGTATCTTAAAAAAGGCTTGCTTGCTGATAAGTGCAATGGCATAAGATGGTAAGAAGTATAGAGCTGCAGCAATCGTTACTCCTAACCAAGCTTAGAGGGGCTATTGCAATCGCTCTCATGAAATTATGCTCACTCAAACATATCAAAGTCACGAAGCGCCTGCTCGAGAAGGGCTTTGGTCCCAACAAAACAAATGCACAATCGAGCACATAAACATTGGAAACCGCGGTGCAAGTCCATACAGATACACTGTAGGCTCCAACACGTCGAACGCTAAGTTAGACTTCCAGAAATCTGAATGCGCAAACGTACTCACGGCTACGATATCCAAAGGTGAGCCTGATGATGTTCTCATGGTTCTCGAGATTCCAGACGGGCTTAACTATTCACTTCATAGCACTTTGCTCCGTATTGCGTCTGCACAAATAGCAGAAAGGATAGTCCAACAATGAAGGCTTCGTCATTGATGCAGGCACATATTGAATTCAGAACAGAGGACCGTGAGGAGTATGCTTGGGTAGATTTGGTTCTTGATACTAGCGGTGATCTCATAAGGTTCAGAAGCATATTCAACATGACCACCATAATTTCAGATGCGGGTCTAGGCCCTATCAAAGCACTGTTAGAGAATGATACGGTCTCCAACGTGCGTCTGGGATCTGAACACCTTCACTGAGCGTCGTAATTGTATAAGTAGTAGTAGTAGTATTGTATTAACGTCCCGGTACATTTGGCAATTGCCTTTACATCCATTGTGACCTCCCATGGGGTATTGGGGACGCGCCAGGCGCTAAAGCGGAGGCGGATCTTGTTTAAGCTACCTCCCAGTAGAGGTATTTCTTGTCTTCCTCTCTCCTCCATGCGAGATTAGAAGATAGTTTTGTGTTGTAGGAGCAAGGGCAGAGGGTAGTTGATGCCAGGCCTATCCTTCTTCATCTCCAACGTCAAGTTTTATAAGGCTGTGCTGGCTGCCTTATTTGCGTGTCGTGATAGATAAGTCGACAGTTGCTGTTCGGTGTTCGAAAGCTACGGGTAGCTCTCGTCGTGTAGGGTGTAGTAGGTAGGGCTGAAAGGAAGCGATGCCAGTCCTGTCCTTCTCCTTCATCTCCAGATTGTATGTTGTAAGGCCTTGCTGGCTGCCATATTTTCGAGTTGTGCAAGAGGGGATTTCAGCACTGCCCTCCTTCTGCTAGTTGTCATGTTCCCTTGACCGAACGTCCTGATCTCACGCACAGACCACTGAGAATTCTTCATCTGAAGAACGTTCAGCTGTCCTGGCTGCGCGCCTGCCCACAATGCTGCAGTGTAGAAATAACATTGTGGAGAGATCAGGAAGGGAGATTCGAGATGGAAAGAGTCAAAAAAAGGATGAACTTCGATCTTTCCCCAACTTCGAAAAGTTGGTGTTCGGTGTGAGGCTCATGGTGATCGAACGAAACGAAGGATTACCAAAGAGTGACTAAGAATAAGCGTTTCGAAGAGCTTTAATAGGCAAAACTGTGGTAAACATATGCTCACAGTGTTCTCTCGTCTGGGCCGCATCCCAAGGCAGCAGTGCTTGGCATACACATCAACCAGGCAGATATGCCTTAGCGTGTCAAGCATCCAGGAATTTACTGATTCACATCCCTCGAGTCAAATTAGACATTGTGTATAAGAGCTCATGTCATCTGCTTCATGTTGGGTTTCGATCATTAGACATCTACATAGATAGTGTCCACTCAGAGTATCCATGGCTCTAGGGAAACGAAAGAGATTTGAGGACATACCATTAGGGTCAAGAAACAAGCGTCAAAAAACCTCCACAGATGGAATTTACACTGCCTTGCACGAGTTTGACTCAGAGTTTGAATTGATCAATATCAAGTGAGTAGGCCGGTGAAATCACGGAGCCAGGGTTGACAGAATGCTTAGATACGTCACAGCACAAAACGCATGTCTTTCTCCACTCTTAAAACTTCCTACCGAACTACGTAACCAAATCTGGCAATACGCATTCGGCAATCTCAAAGTTCATGTCAGCCTTTTATCTTTCAATAAGCGTGCTGGAGACAGCCACAAGGACTTGATATACACCATCTGGACAGAGCCCCAGTATCCATTGCACAACGCATCGCCTAAGTTCAAACTTCCCCCAGCAGTGTGCAAGCAGTTCTATTCCGAGGCCACTGCAGCTCTCTATGCCTCAAACACATTCGAATTCCGCGAGCCGCATTCCTTCCGCTCCTTCGCTCTCTCGCCACACCCCTGTGTCTCCCGGGTACAGCACTTGAGCATTTCTTGCCTAAGTCGTGATTGGAAGGAAGCGCTGACCTCCTCGCTCGTTGGAAATCTGAAGAGTTTGCGTGGCGTCGAGCTTGTCTACAGCTACTGGCGGTGTATCGAAAGGGATCCCGTTCCGCATGCTACGCATCCACGCTGGAGGGGCTTCTGGCGCATTATCCGGTCGTTTCAACAACACCAACTCGAGCCGCACCTCACAGAGTTCAGAGTCAACGTCTATAACATATACAAGTCAGGAAATTTGAGATTCGGTCAAGTGAATGAAGAAGAGATTGCACTAAAGCCTGGAGAGCCTCAGTATAGGAACCTGCTGCAGTTGCAACAAGAATTGAAGGCTGGGCTGCTGCAACATGTCCCGAGGCGGCTATCAAGACGGGGTACTGAGCGTGTTTGAGGTTGTAGATGGACAAAGGGGGGCTCAAAGTCCCGTGGTACTGAGCCATGCGGCTCCAGCGCTCCCAAAGTAACGTAGTTCGATCGGTCTTTGGTAATCCTTCGTTTCGTTCGATCACCATGAGCCTCACTGTTCGAATCGAAACGTAGTGCGAAGCGTAGTGCGGTCGAAGTTCG